>JAPMOB010234039.1:0-29682 GCA_029875015.1 Lepomis gibbosus
TTGATACTTGTAAGTTGTTCCTCAAATGTAAGTCGCTTTGGATAAAAGCGTCTGCCAAATGAGTAAATGTAAATGTAAAGTGGAATCAGCATGGACGCTACTACAAAGATGTGTTAGATTTGCATGTAAACAACACACAGACATCTGGTTCAATGTATATGGACAGCAAACTAACAGTTATGACCATATTACAAATTACATGTTTGCAAAATATGTATACACAATATGTGATTTTGTACAAATCATCATGGAGCCCTTGTCATATAAAGGTATGACACATATAAATGTGTCTGCTCATTTCAACGGGTTTTACGGTAATACGGAGTAAGGCAAAACCCTGCATGTTAGTGTGTTGTGTGTTGTGGTTATGCTCTCAGGCTATGTGTTTTGGTTAATAAACATAACTCCGGCTAAAACAGGATTAAGCCTCCATTAAAAACATTTTACACCCCTCCCCCTCCCTTTGCAAGCGCACAGGAGACGCTACACACTCTGTCGGCTCTTGTGCTCTATTTGTCCAAATTTCTCTTCTTTTCTTACTTCTAATAAACCAGTCGACTATTACTGCTACTTCTACACCTAGTACTAGTACTAACCTCTCTTTTTCTTCTTCCTAGTACCTATTTGACATAGTGACGACACACGCTCAGTAACGTTGTTTGGGCTACTGTAGAAACATGACGGCACAACATGGTGTCATCCGTGTAAAGGGGACCTGAGGTGTATGTAGGTAGAAATGGCGCTGTCTAAGGTAATAAAAACATAACGGTTCACTATTGAGGGTCTTTATGTTATGTATATTATCTTGCATTTCTGTCAATAGATCCTCCTAAATATTACACACTAAACCATTAACACAAAACTTTTTAACAAAATTCCAGAATTTAAACCTCCTGAAGCCTTGAATTTAGAATAAACAAACCAACAGATTGGAGAGCTGATTTGGTTGAGCTCCATCAGGGAATGTTTTCTATTTGTTGTTTTACCAAACAGTCAGTAGAAATATTTATGCGCTACACAAACACACATTAGATAATAGCAGCAAAATGGTCCTCAGACCACACCGTGAGAATTAAATCTTTCAAAAACATTCAAACAGAAAAATGCTGAAACTATACTTAAATTAAAAGACTACAATAATACTCTGTGTGTGTGTGTGTGTGTGTGTGTGTGTGTGTGTGTGTGTGTGTGTGTGTGTGTGTGTGTATGAATGTGGGTGTCAGGGTGAAGCGGCTTGGGGTAACAAACTGAACAGCGGTACAGTTGCTATGGTGATAACAGGTTAGAGAGACCACAGTGATAGATTGAAAGTCAGTGGAGAGAAAGCAAACAGAAGACAGAAGTAGAGATGCTCCGATCAGGGTCTGTTTAAAGCATTTTATTTATCATGTATCATTATACAGTATACTGTATATTTATTTAATTAGTCCTAAAAACAATATATTAAGTATTAAAATTAACAGATGATCAAGTCATCAGGGCCTTCCTGCAAAAGAGAGGCTTCCTCTCAGTGAAGCTCCCCTGAATAAATAAAGTTTAAAAAAAAAAAAAGTATCATGAAATTACAACTGTTTATTTTATTGCCAGGAAACATGGGCAACAAATTCCACTCCCTGTGTCTTAGAGACTTTTAGCATAGCAGCCTTTACGTGGTTACTGCGAACATCTTATAGCTTAACAAATATAGTTTTCCTGTGGAATAAACTACAAAAACAGAAGAAACAGCATCTTTATAAATTTACTTAAACTTTAAAAACTGCAACAAAAAGACTGTAGCGAAAATATTTAGGAGAAAAAAAAAAGAACAGGCATCCTTTGTCGATGACACTGAGGTAGCTGCTTTTTGTTCTGGAAAGTTCAGGCAGGTTTGTGGGCTTTAGGGGGTAGAGAGAGGGAGAGGGGTGCTACAGAGAGGAGTCATAACTGTCACCAATGAGATTTTAAAATTTAAATAAATAATAAATAAATTTTAAATAAATAAAAGTACAATATTAATTCCTCATTATGCTGTTACCACTAGTTTAGGCCTAATATTATTTTTGTTATTTTGAGTTGTTTTCATTTAATAAATCCTTGTGCAGGAATCACAGCCTACATCTTTTACATAAGCCTACTGCCACCGGCTTTACCAGAGGAGAGAGTAGCAAGCATTTTAAATACGCCAGTATAATATTTGATTTCATAAAGGTTAAAAATACAAGAGAATCCCGGGGAAAATGGGAGGGTTGACATGAGTGGAGTAGAGAGCGGAGTGGGGTAATGTTAGGCTACATCCACAGTAATATGTTTTTTTTAGCTGCATATGAGAGTTGATCTCCATCCATATTAAAAGGACTGAAAACACACATCACATACACTGGGCATGTACGTGCTGGCGTAAACATGAAGCAGATGATCTATTCTAATCTAATGGAACTGTTACCGACAGCAACACGCAAGACTGCAAAGACACTGTGACGGCTGGGAGTCGTCGCAAAGTAAATGAGGCAACATGCACAGTACAAGTGTTATTAGTTATTTAGACAGTACAAAATATTTTAATAAAAATACATTAACTAAAACTCTGTTAGCTTGGTATTTTTGCTTTGCATGAGTGATAAGACCGAATCAGAAAGCCAGATGTGAGTGTCTATGTCATTGTTTTTGCTCATGGGGTCAACAGTGTTTTCAAACAAACATCTTCGGATTCACTGTTTAAATCTAGACAGGAGGCATAAACATAGCAAAAGGTCTCCATTTTAAAATGGACAGAGAGAGGGGCAATCAGCTGATTGAGTGGGGCCTCCCTTTGCATCTGGAAAATCACACTGAAGGATCAGTCTCTCTCTCTGCCTGATGCGCTGTGGGTCTAGACAGTTAAACTCTGGTTGTGGGCGGCGTGTGTGAGAGATGAGCAGGACCGCGACAGTTTCACATGATCGCTCCTGCTTGTTGCTCCTTTTGTCTGACTGATGCTCAACTCTCATTTTAAATGATTAACTGGGCCCATCAGTTGCTTCGTGTCTGAAAAGGACTTTGGTACTAGCTAGCTTTGAAATCTGCTCAGACCGCAAAGTGAAACCCTTTTAGCTACTGAAAATTTGTCTGGCGAATATTGCATCATCTGATCAGCTTTTCCTGATCGGCCTTTTAAGAGCCCACTGATCAAACTAGTTAAAGTCATTATTGGCTGATTATGATCGGAGCACCCTTAGAGAGAAGGAAAACAAGTAGAGAGTAAATGACTCTGGACTAATGAAATTAAGGGTGTGCATGTTCTACATGCTTGCACAGGCAAAAGCACTACAACTACGAAGGAAGTCCAGATAGGAAAAAAATGATAAATGAAATAAACATTGTGGAGCAATCTCGGCTCATATGATGGTGAAATGTTCCATTTTCTCAAGGCTGGAACTGCAGCTGCTCGCAGAAAGAAAAGACCATGCAGGGATGTTTATAGCTGAAGGGATTCTCAGTTCTTCTCTCCTGGCTGTGTGACCCCACAACAACAAGTGATGCCAGGCTAGTCCAAACACACACTGCCCACAGCTTTAACTGAGCAGGCAACAGTCTGACCTGCAGTGGTGAAAGGCAAACACTGCGTATTGCACTCAAAAAAAGGTTTTAAAAGAGTAGTGAGAGCGATACAAAAGCAGAGAGAGTTAGTGTTTGTTAGCAGATAAATGAAGGCAGAGAGACACCAGAGTTGTTGGTGTGAAAGTAGAGAGACAGTGAAAAATAAATCATGGCATCCTAAAGCACTGATGGTCAGAAGAAGAAAAACAAAAAAAGAAAAGATGGAGAACAACAGATCTGGAGACAAACAAAGACACATGGACTGAACAGGTGATGGAGGATGTCAGAGACAAGGCTCAGCAGTGTGTGTGTGTGTGTGTGTGTGTGTGTGTGTGTGTGTGTGAATGTGGGTGTGCAGGTGGGTGGCATCAAAGCCACCAGCCAGCCACCGTGGGCCTCATTGAACAGGCTCATGTCCACAATGTGGAGACAAACTCTGTCAATTACGCAAGAGCAGGACTGACAGCTTCAACTGCCAAACCTGCTGGCATCGCTGAGTCTGTGCATTGCTGATATAAAACATATCTGGGTATTTATTCCTAAAGTTCCTCGCAACTTAAATATATGCCAATACAGAGAAAAAAATGATGATTGCTGATTTTGCTTTAGAAGCAAGTAGCAACTTCACAGCTATAACAGCTGGATGCTGGACTCAGAGATGCTGCCTGGACTGTTCACATGAGCCAAAAAGGTTTCCTAGCTTCCAGGTTTGTGTCTTAATACATCCACTGGCTGACCCTTCGTGTCCACTGGAAGGGGCTGTGTCACATCTAAGTTACGTTTCAGAAGTGGAGCATCTTTAAACAGCAATCACATTTCTAACATTTTGTAGAGTTTTTACAAGGATTTTGCAAACATGTTTGCAGCTCATTTATGATTGATTTGGTGTACTATACTTTTTTAAACTGCTATATTCCAGCCTGCCTTCCATATTCCATATTCCATAAATAG
Source organism: Lepomis gibbosus (assembly GCA_029875015.1). NCBI lineage: Eukaryota > Metazoa > Chordata > Actinopteri > Centrarchiformes > Centrarchidae > Lepomis > Lepomis gibbosus. The sequence continues at coordinate 4,507 of JAPMOB010234039.1, forward strand.
TGTATATTAGCAGAAGAAGAATCATAGCTGACTTTCTCCTACTTCACATACTATGGAGCAGTGACAGGAACAGAATAAACAATACTAAGAGTCTACAGAGACGTTTAGTGGCTCTGAGACAAGTGGGCTCAGCAACGACAATGCTAAAGGTAAGCATAATATATGTAATGTTTGTTTTGTTCACCATCTTACTTTACTGTGCTAGCTAACATTTGATCATCAGTATTAAACACAAAGTACAGCTAAATTATTAGATATTGTGTTCAGTCATAAACCAAAGTATTGGACAAATACAAATACTGGTCTCATGATGGCGCTAGATGAAATGTCACCAATGAAGATCAGAAGTAAGAGCACATCTTATCTGTCCTGGTGTTCGTGTGTAGCATTACTGTGTATGGCCATGAGGCTCATTAATTAAGTCGTCCAAAGTTAATGTTATCTTTGTTGAATCAGAAGGTTTCGTTACAGCTTCGTAGTTCATGCACGTTGTAACAATGTTACAGACATTTACACTTTCTCAAACTAAAAGACTGCTCATTTAGGAGAAAACTGTGCACACAGCTTTTCAGTATTGTTAGGCAAGAGTTATATGATGTTATTATTCTGTGTCACTGTGTATTCAGAACTCTCCAGCCTGAAATTATAAACGCTGTAATTTATGAAAAAGAGGGCAATCATATGACATGTATATAACCTGATTATTCTCAGTGGTTGTATATGTTCCCCTGTAGACCTCACACTCACCCACACTTTTAACCTGCCAATAAACTGCTAAAGGGACTCTTCTGTGTTTGATCAACACACCGTAGCGACGGCTATTACGTTTTGTAACCTGGACCTAATAGCAGCTTAGCAGCAGCATCTTCAGCAGGATATTTAGTTACAGCTCAAGTCCTCTCATGTCAAACAGACAAATGACTGCCAAACCATAACCTTCCCACACAAGCACACAATAAGCTATCCAAATACAGACCCTTGACAGCCAATCCCTGTCCCGGGGAGGAGATTGGCTTCACATGATCAATAGTGTCACTTGTAGGAACTAATTTGTCTTCTGACACTGATAAAAACAATAATGAAGCTGTGACTCAGTAGAAAAGAAAAGAAGACAGAGGACACGGGGTGGAAGAACTGACACAAGATATATCAACAGCAGAAAACAGCGGCTGACACAATGAATGTGAGGAATGAGGGCAAGACTTTGAGAGAAGGAAAAAGAGAAAAAAGCTTGTTGAAGATCAGAGAAAGCTGGTACCACTAATGATTTAAAAACAGCACATTTACCTTCTTATTATCATGTCATCTCCTCAGTTATCTCTCAGATAACACACACCAGAGAAAACTTGCAATGACAACTGCAGCTGTATGTGTTGTCTCCAGGTTAATCTATGTCCTCACAACTATGGCTGTAAAGACAGAAACTGGCATCTGTATTGACTATCCATCACTGAATTAATTAGTGGGATGATATCTCTCTCTTGCTCTCTCATTCACTGTCTCTCTCTCAACCTGAAGCAGCCTGTCAGTGATTAATGGGCCATCATGTTGAGACTATCCCACTGTAGCCTCATAATGCACAAGACTGATTTACGGCCTGTAAATCAGGCAGCAAATACACACGGGGAACTGCGGAACAAGTCTTGTCATTTCTTGTGTGCCTCCTCTGATTGCACGCCTTTCTAGTCTTGCTAGTGAATCGAACATCAAAAGGCATTAGGATATCACACACGCAACTCACATGTATGCAAACATGTGCCGCCATCACATGCACACACACATGCAGCTCATTAGTGAGAAATGGTACAGAGAGCAACGTCAGCCATCTCTAAGCTCACTCACTGGATTAAGGGATGCAGTGATCTTTAATGATTAGATGTGTAGTCAATTACACAGATGATGCTCTCTTGGGTACTTTAGACAGTGGCAAGGTTTGAAATACACAGTGTTATGCAACAGCTGCAATCAAACTCCTACCTATCTAACCATCATAGAGAGGTCACACTCCAGTAGTGGAAAAAGTAGTACTCTTTACTTAAGTGAAAGAACCACTGTTGTACAACAATATAAAAAATACTCCATTACAAGTAAATGTCCTGCATTTAAATCTCACTTAAGTACTATCAGCAAAATGTGGTTAAAGTATAACAAGTAAAAGTACTCGTTCTGTAGAAAAATGCTGCTGTGTATATTACCAAATGACAACAATTATTTAAAATACAGTATATTGTTTATTAGCACATTAATGCATGAAGCAGCATTTCAACATTGTAGCAGATCATTGTTTAAATGAGAAGTTTAGAGGGGAAACATTTTCCTCGGTAAGTATTAAGTAGTCAAAACCAGAAAATGAAGTACACGTACCACAAAATCGTACTGAAGGACAGTACAGTACTTTAATTAATGTATTTCGTTACTTTCCACCACTGACACAAACACACAGTGGAATCACACAGAGCAGACTCAGGTGTCAGGCCCTTAATCCTTCCATGTCGCGCTCTAATTAACAGTGGAAGAGAGATCCTGTGTTCAGATGCATTCGCACTGCGCCTCCGAACACCACACACCCTTTCATCACAAACCAGCTTTCATCATCAAACACATCATTTAATTAGACTGACTAGGATATGAGGCCTGCTTTTATATGCATGTGTGAATATGTGTGGGCCCTCTGTGATGCAGTTAAGCCTTTGTTGCTGTATTCATACAGAGGCTAAGCGGGGGCTTTGAACCTGTGAAAGTATCATCACTTCCTGGGTGCTCCGCCATCTGACCGGAGGTCTCTGTGGTTGCAGTTGTCAGGCTCCATTAGGCGACACCAGCGGTGATGGCTCCATCTCTACTCAGTTGCAATTAAACTAAATGGTTGTGAGAGAGGCTGAGCTGTTCAGAGGATAGTTGACTTTGTCGAGAGGTAGTGGAGAATCCCACTTAGAGTAATCCAGGCTTGCTACTGTGCTTATTCCAGGCCAGCACAAATGGCTAAATGCAGTATGCAAACCACTTTCGCTCATACATCAGTGCACATAAAGTGTGTCCTCTTGTATCGGACTATAGAGATGAACATTAAGCTTCAGAAAAGCCAAGCAGCTGGCAGTTTTGAAAATCCTGATTAATTTGTAAATAGTGTTCTCCTATTTTTTGATTAATTAGACAGGGGTTAGGTTAAAGCTGCATTATTAAGCAAGTTTATGTCTCTGAGCGGCACTTTCGTTTTGTTTTTTACTAAATAGTTGAATGCAACATCGACTACATTAAATTATGCTGAGCTGTGAATTTACTTGAGTAGATTTACTTTATGCATCATAGACAGCATTATATATTGCAGATCTTCGCTGTCCTATGAAAATAGTGTATCTTTAAAAATGTTCAAGAATAACACTATTTTCTGATCTCACACTCATTCACATCCATATGTTTGGTAAGTTAAATGCTCATGGTTTGAGGTTAAAATTACGTCATAGATAGAATAATAACCACGTTGATAAGGTTAGGGAACATCCGCAGTCTTAGTTAACAGAAACCAACGCTGAACCTAGGTAAGAAACAGGAAAAGATGAGCGACCTCCTGTGTTCCCATTCATCCACCCTGACCTGCTCCTCTTGCAGACTTTGTGCCTCTACAACAACATCAGCTGACTTTCTCCTCCAAGAGTCCTGCTTCTTAAGGCCACAAAAGGGCTTTGTCACTTGAATGTAAACAAATGTAATTTTTGAGCTTTGCTGAAGCGACAAATATTTGTTTATCCGGGGAGGACAGTCTTTTTTCATTGGACAGTGACCAAATTAAATACACTGTACATGGACAGCTCCAGATTTCATTAGATTACGTGATATGGGACTTGTGCTGGCAGAGAGGCTGGAGACATGGTTCACATGGTGCCTTTGAACCAGGCCCTAAACCCTAAACCCGCATCTGCTGGAGCTGCTCAGTGGCCATCAGATTACACTGTGGTTGTACTGCAAAGAAGACAACACTGTTCTCCGTGGATTTTTCCTTAACAAATAATGGTAAAAAAATTTGATACACTGAACCAATTACAGAAGAGATGTAACGCTGTAACGATGGTGCCTGTATGTCTCAGCGGTCCTGTGAAGGACCAGTGTTACTCCGGCTTTTTCGCTCTTATCAGAGATGACAAACATGTCCAATTAGGAAAAGATCACATTTAGGAATTTACTAAATATAAAATTACCACAGTAGCAGAAAAAGGGACAAAAACAAGACAACCTTTAGTGAGCAGGTAGAGCTAAAACTAATGAGGTAAGAAGGAGACATGCAGAGAATAATTGCTGTCTAAGAATATCCATAAACAGTTCCTTATCACTTTTCCTTTTTGCTGCAGACGCTTCCATCTCATTTCAGTAGTGAATAATTACACAAGTTGTTTTACCATCTTATTTTCACATGGTGCAGCTTTACAAGGACATGAGCCAACTATTACCATACTGTCATAAAAGTTTATTAAAAAGAGAAAACAACTTTTCAGGTCATCTATCATCTGCCTTCCCACAGTGCATTGCACCAGTTCCCCCTGGTGCGTTTGTTAAGCTTTGACTTGCAAGAGAACCAGAAAACTGGCTGTTAACATACCTGCACGTTAATCACTGCGACATCGCCACAGAAACCAAAGAGGACAGGCCCCAGGTGGCCACCTCGCTCTCTCACACACACACGGAAACTATATTCAACCATTGCACAATAAATGCTGAAGACAGTATACATGCACAGCACACACAGTACTATTTTCCATACAGACAACACAAAACTAAAATAATGAGGCCACTATATTATTTCTGTCACTCAACATCCTGTGACCTGTTAATTTAGCACACAGATCAGAGATGAAAGCAACATTATACAGTCTTGCTATGACCAAACTAGTCATTAATATAAAACCTCTTGAAGTTAAAACCTTCTGTGAGACAACATGAGCATGTGTGTGCCTGCACATATAATGTAGCACTGAAAACATTGCATATCCTTCAAAATTACAATCAGCACACACAGGATTTGATAATAATCATCCCTCTGATGAATCCTTTATCTTCTTCTGTGTTGATGAGCGCAGTTTTGCACAAGTGCATGACATAAACAAGTAAACCAACCCAGGAAATTGCAGGATACACATCCAGCCTATGGGGTACGTAAGAGAGATAGATAGCTAAAGCCCAATAGCAGCATTGGACATAATTGCATACATGGTAATCCTCAGCAACCATCTGTGTCAGTAATCATTCATTGGCATTGCAGTCTCAGAAGACCATAGAGGACCATAGAGAGAGTTTTTGTGCTTAGGGGTCAAGTCTTGGCACAGCGTCTGCTGTGGCGGGGCACCGTGAGAGGCAGACTCGCCGCAGATGTTACATGTGTAGGCCGGCCCCGATGCTGTTAATGGTGTGGTGGTGTCCTGTTGTTGTTGTTGCTTCTTCTTTGTTCTCTTTGCTTTTCTTTCATGAGTCAAGGTGGTCTCATATGTCAGCAGCCGACTGAGGAGTGCCTGCTGCCATTCAAGACGATCCTGTCAGCAGCCATTTGTCATTAGCCATTAGTAATATAGTTGGAGGATGTATGGTATGGCATAGTTATGTTGTACGATTCATTAAATTTTGTGTGATCATTATCGTCTTGAGTACAGCAGTAAGACCATACTCTCTTTTTTTAAATACCAACAAATATCCTATTTTAATACTGTAAAATATCAACATGATACCCAAGTCAGGTGCTTGTACAGAAGAGTATTAATATAGACTGATTACACTAATAGACTCTACAAAGAGTATGAGTTATGAAAGCACAAGTAAAGCTTCTCCAGGTTAATATTTCTGTAAGGATGACAATATCTGTATTGGCACGTTCATTGGTAGATGATCTGTGCAGGTGAGTAGTTAAAATGGTTCTTAATATCAATTCATTACCGGAGGGTGAAGTTGTTAGCCGCTGCTACATCCTATCTTTAATTTCAGCACTTGTTATAGTTACTATAACTACATATATGTCAAACCATGCAATGATATGAATAACAGGGTAACGTAAGACTTTGAGACTTTGAGATTAGAGAATTCTACTCTTGACATGTACTCGGGGTGAGCCGGTTACAAATGCATGGTTACTGACAGCTAACGCAAGCTAGATTTGAGATCCCCTCTTTCCTATAAAGTCCTCCACTGTTCCATCCTCTTTGTCATAAACCTTCGACTCCCCCATGGATCCATCTTGTCTGTTGATTTTTGATGTTTTACCCACAATGGTCTATAGGGCTTATGGGAAATGCTGCTCTTAAAGGACTAAAAAGGGGAAATAAAAAATGATGTTCCAAGGGAGCATTTTTAGTTAGCGTTATTACAAATGTCAATGGGATTTCTTACTTCTGTTTCACTTTGACTCGCTATAATGTGGGAAGAACTCAACTGTGAGTGTGTTTCTGCTGAGAATATCTCAGTGGGAATCAGTGCTAATGATCCAAGTAACTTTGTGAGAGAAAGCTATTCAGCCTAGATTGCTAGCTTCCCCTCTCCGAGCGAAATACAAACCTGGATGGAGACTAAACAAATGCTGAATGTTATAAAAAGACAGACATCTTAAATCTGTCCATAACCAACAATACGCAGGCTTGAAAAAGGGGAGAAAAACATGAACATCAGCAGGCTGCACAGGGCTTTCACATGCACCAGTCAGTAGTGTACCAGAGACTTGAATCTTAGCATAAATCTGGCAATTTTAAAAAAAATGATTCTTTGGAAAAAGGGAAAAATCTGGATTGCTGTAGCATCGTTATATCTCATATTTCCGTACACATGAAGTGAGCATAATTAAAATTTCAGGTCTAATGTCTAAGTCAGATGTAAACAGATATTCTGGTATCTTCTGTGCTTCTGCTAGATGCCTCTCATTTTGTTGTCAGAGAGTGTGCGTGTTTGTGTCTATCTTGCATGTGCAAACATGTGTGTGTGGATTATGTCAGATGCCCTGTAGCTGGCAGGGAGATCACTTTGGCCCTTGATGTTTCTGTCCTGCATCCAAATAGCAGACGATTACCGTTGTGCTTGAGTGGTTGCAAACGTGTGTCCCTCACTGTTTACTTCTCAGCAATTACATAAGCAACGCAGCTGCTCTCCGTCTTAGTAGAAGTGTTGAATATGCAGCTTTGCTCCTGCCACCGGCCTGAGCTACTATCACTCAGTTTCCAAATTCATCTCCTCCCTCTACACTATATAGGCCCCTACACTACTTGTTGATTGAAACCTTTTAGATCATCTAAGAGTTACGCAGCATTAAAAGCCAAAACATCAACAGCTGGCCTGTCAGTGGGCTGCTAATCCACAAGGTGTTAGTGATATGGGAACATCCCCGTATGGCTTATCCATACATACTATACTGTCATGATTAGACAGAGGGACATATTACTGATGATATGAGAAGTACGGGTCTTAGATAAGATGAACCTCTGGATGCTGTGCAGTTCACTAGAGATAATCATATATTGCTTCAGTGAGGCAATACTGAAGCTTTAATTACACTTAATCTCCTGTGTGTCTGTTACTGTACATGTGACCGGTCATACTGATCAATGTACCAAAAGTACATACATGTGAGGATAACCAAAGTTAAGATGGAATTGCGGGGATGTTAGGAAAACACAAACTATTTCCGGAAAGAAGTAGAAATTAGCTAATTAAAAAGAAGAACGGCGTGTCCCAATCTCAGGGGACAAAATCCTTTTGGAGCAGTTTATTTTTAAGATGATGTTTTTTGTCAACAATGATTATTGACATTTGGATGTAATGTGTTTTGTTTTTAAACCAGATAATAAATGAGTACAGAATCTGTGTTGAATTTTCTTCGAGCTCTAGCTCTAAACCAAAGTAATTATTATCCATCCATCCATCCATCCATCCATCGTCAACCGCTTATCCCGCGTACGGGGTCGCGGGGGGGCTGTAGCCTATCCCAGCTGACATTGGGCAAAAGGCGGGGTAAAGTAATTATTATGATGGTATTAATTATTTTCATATGTAAATTAGGACTACAATAAAACCAAAACAGAGACGGCACTGAAAAAAATTGAATTGTTACTGTCAAAGTGTGCCACAGGATGACTCTTCACTCCACAAAGTCCTGCATTCAAAATGTTTACTTAAGTAAAAGTACATAGACACAAATACTAGCATCAAAATATACTCAAAGTACAAAATGTAAAAGGACTATTCATGCCAAATGGCCTATATTCAGAATGATATGTTTTATATCATTGGATTCCAATTATGAATGCATTAATGTGAAAGTATCACTCAAGTTACAGCTGGTAAAGGTGGCGCTGCAACTACTGTATAAACTGCCAGGTAAATTTACTTAGTGCTATGATACTAATAATTGAAGCCCGACGTGACTTGCTTGTGATACTGATGGAATTACAGCTGTGGATTGTACTTCAAGCTGAATTTACCATGCAAGCCTTTATAATGTGGGTAAATTCAACAGCCCTCAATGTTGTTTTTTAACAGTATTTTTTTAAATGCTGGCTTTTATGTAAAAATTTACAGCAGCACAAATTTATAATCTCCCAAAGAGAACAGAGAAGAGAAGTTTTTGCTCAAAATGAGGTGAATAAGCTGTTTTTACTTTATCTAAACATCAATTCTTGGAATGGGAATAAAAATCATATTCACACATAAATATAATCAGTTTGTCATTATAATGCAGCTCTACTCTGCCCTGATCTTTCATCTGCTACAGCTTAATATATATTATAATAGGCTAAAATCCAGTATAGATGTTTGTTTCTCTACCGTCAAATTCCCATTAATGATATGCACTTACAGGAATGCATAGTCTCACAACCTTAATGAGATGAAGTGATAAACTGTTGTAACATTTAGATGATAAAAAAAAAGTACAGAATGTGGAAAAAAATACATTTCCTTACGTAAGACACACTCGTGACAGCAATCATGCGAAAACATGAATATTTCACGCATGAATTTTAATATTCTGTGGCTGAACTGATCGATCATTTAACAAGGTGCCTGCGCTGACATGATTACGTTCAAGACATTTAGAGAATATTAGAGGTTTGGGCCGATCTATTCTCGTCAGGATGGGCGTCTCAGACAGGGCTGGCTAATGATCCAACGAGCTTGGCCATGGCAGGAGGGATCAGTGACAGCTTAATGAGGCCACAGGGCTTCAGTGCTTACAGAGATGGAGGGAGATTGGAGGCGGTGTGGTGGGAGACACAGACAGGAGAAGAGAAGGAAAAACAGACAGAAAATAGAGATGTGCTGCAGAACCACAAGAGGAAAGGGTGTAAGAAATGAAAGCTACAAAGTGAGCGAAAAGAAGAGAGAAAAGAGATAAATGAGAGAGTAGGGAGCAAAGCAGTTAAAATTAATGTATGGTGAAAGTTGTCCCACTGATGTCCTCCCACTCCTGACACTCCTGGGATTTACTGTCTGTGTGTGTGTGTGTGTGTGTGTGTGTGTGTGTGTGTGTGTGTGTGTGTGTGTGTCTGTGTGTGTGTGTAGCATCCCTAACTGCTTGGTGTGTTTAATTATCAAAAAGTAACAAATCAAGCAGGAGTTTTTTTGCCTATTTATCCTCCTCCTCTTTCTGTGTTGGTGTGAGATGAGTCACTCCCAGTAGCGTTTAGGAAGGGCCGTCCCTCCTGTCCTTGCTGCTAGCACTGTGGGGTACCAGGTAGTTAGGTCTGCATCACACCAACAGACATTCAGAGGGAAGTTGGCAACCAACAGAGCAAGAGGGAATAAGATTGACATTGTGTTATGGAAACATTAATGGATCATATTTTCTCTCCCCCTAATTCTAGCTCATTACCTCAAATTCACATTTATTTTACTGCAGACCATCTTCTATGGAACAGAAACTCCACAAGAAACCTTCTCAGCTATCTCTGTTTTTTGCAAAATATTTTTCAGAGAAGGAAAAATCTGTCTTTGGTATATTTGGTCACTTCAGGATTTTTGAAGTGGTGCTGTATACGTTACTTATCAATAGTCAGTGTGTTGCCTTCAGTAGATGGTGGTCGGCATGCCCTCAGTTTGGAGAAGCAGAGGCGAAAGCTAAGCAATGTCCTGCTCTGGACAGGGTCAACAGCAAAACCCATTTTATCCATCTAAAAGGCATACTGAAAAATATCAATGTCAGTTCAAGTGTATGCTATATTTAGAATATTTTCAGCGCTCTACCTTGCAGTCAGATGCCATTCCTTTTGGAAGAGAGTTTTCACAGCCATAGAACTTAAAGTGCCAGCGAAAGATATTCCCATCAGTGCCAGATGTACTTTGTGTTTAGGGCTTATTAGGAAATTTGCATACTAATTTAAGCATTTAGCTAACACTTCTGTGCCTCACTACAGCTTCATAGCTGCTAGAATGACTGTAGTCGCTTTGTCCTGTTTTTCACAGTTCACCCTTTCACATACGAAATATTTTTACTTGATTATCATATGTTCTATTGATCAATTTTGAGATAAATCATTTGATCATTTAGTCTGTAACATGGCACAAATTTGTGAAATAAATGCCTGTCACAATTTTCTAGAGTTCATGATTTTTGACAAAGAAAAGCAGCAAATTCCCACATTTGAGGAGATGGAACCGGAGCCATTTTTGCTGGATCAATGATTTAAATGACTTGACTATACCATTATTAAAATTGTTGCTGATAATTTACTTTGGATCAACCAATCAATCAATTGTCCAACTCTGCCATTTTAACATTTAAACTTATATTAACAGATTTTTTGGTCACTTATGGGTAGCAGAAAGAAACTAAACACATTATTTAAACCATATTAAATTGTAAATATTAAGTGGCAGACGTGTTAGCAAACAGTTGCTTTTTTAGCAGCAGATCCAGCAAGATTGTTTTCAACTCCTGTAGGAAATATCTGGTTCTTTAGCTGCTGAAATCTCCACTATGTTCACCAGCTAGTCGTTACCTGTGTTTGTCTGCCGTTTGTTGCTGGGCAGGTAGTGTACAGGATCTTTTTGGCTGAAAGCAGCTGCCTGCTGCAGCTCGAAACAACCCTGATGAGAGTGGTAAGAGTGAGCCAAAAAAACAAAAACTAAATCCAATGAACCTAAACATGCGAAAATCCTCTGTCGAGATATTGACACAACAAACTTTAAACTTCTGTTTAAATGTTCTTTCATGTGCTGTGAAAAGAGAAGCAATCGGTGTGGACCTTGAAACACTGTTTCCAGTCTTTTGTTTGCTCCTGCTGACCAAATACTTTTTACATACGCACTGCAGGCTTGAGGCAGAATAAGATTAAGACAGAACACACCTGCACTCTGTGTGTGTGTGTGTTGAGAACTGCGTTTATGACAGCAATGCAAGTCTTATATCCCTGGTCAGTCTTTCCTGTTGCATTTGTGATGACTAAACAACAATGACAGCAATATGCAGAAGTTGCATGAAAGAAGTGATGAAGCTGACAAAAAAGAATGAGGGCAAAGGGAAAGAGAGAAATCATTACAGTCACTCAACTTGATAAGTTTTTTAAACAATACATATTCTTCAGACCACCATTGATAGAGGTAAAATTTTATATTGCTAAAAAAGATAAAGAAGCCAACCTTGATGATGATAAAAGCGGCCTTTACTGCATGGCAAAGAATGAGAATGGAATAAGTATCTTCTTCTGTTCTCACATTTTGTAGCACAGCAGATGCCACAGAATCGGTCATTTCTGTAGAGTGTAGAAAAGTGAATTGTACAGGTCATGTAAATGTGGTCGTCTCTGTTATTTCTTTCTCCAAAATGGTGTAAGTCAGTAAGTCTGTAGATGGCAGATGTGTCACTGTGCTCTACCTGAGCCGCCAACTGCGGCTGTTCTCAGGGGAAACAATCTTGAGATATACAAATCCCTCCCATACCAAACCAGCAACCAAATATCCCCTGGCAAAATTCTCAAGGTGTGCACAAAGGAGAACACACACAGAGGCGCACACACAGAGGCGCGCACACACAGAGGCGCACACACACACACACACACACACACCTCTAACCCTAAATACGCAAATACACTCAGGGACTCACCCATAGGACGTGAGACATTTTTTTGTGTAAATAGAGCATTACATAAGCTTCAAGTTCTTGATGAGCCTGAGAGTGAAGAGTGGAGGGAGGAAGAGTGAGAAAGGAAGACAGGAGAGGAGAAAAGACGTGTGAAGTGACATCCCCAATTGTGCAGCACAAACGGCATTGGCTTTGTTAGAGAGACAGAGGCAGACAGGGACCTCAGCATGGCATCTCACCCCCTGGCACCTGAAGAAAATTGATTGCCCTGTTTCTTCAGTAGATTCAGCTGAGAAACTCTGCTTCTCTGTTTGTTGCTGATACATTGAGACTCTGTGGTGACTACAGTTATCCTCACAGGATAAATGACAGTGTTTGTCATTTGTTAAAATGCTTAAAACCACCTGTATCTACACAAGCAATATTACAGCATTGTAGTTATGTTTGGCAGTATGGCTATGTTCTGAGAACTCCCTGCCCATCCACGTGCCTATATGGAAAGCCATTAGGTAGGGAGAGCTCCTCCCTGCCCATCCATGTGCATACATGGAAAGCCCAAGGCAGAGAGCAGCAGTAAAGACCCCTTGTACAACAGAGCAGGTGTATGCGGCTTACATGTTTAATCAGATTCTAGATGGGCACTGATGGTGTTAAACGGGCCTGGGGCTGAAGACCGTACTGTTTATTATCAGTGTGCAGCCTCTGCTGCTCCGTGTCGTCTTTTGGACACAAACACACACATGAGGGCTCACATGCAGAAAGAGTGGCAAGCATAGAGATAGGTTGTGGACATGTTGAAGTAAAGGTAACTCTAAGCTATTTGAGTTGACAACAACCTTCGTTACTGTAGTATGTGCAAAAAAACCTCAAGAGTAAAAGATAACCTTGTCGATACATTATTATGTAATTAAAAGCACACTGGGCTAACGCTAGCTTGGCAAACCTATATGTACAATGAGCTAAATGAAAGATGTCTGTAGTCTAACTGTTGAGCTTAGATCACCATGTAGCTTCAATCTGCACATTGTTACTTGCAGTAAATTATGTAGAAACAGAGGGAAGGATGACAGGATCTAGCTGTCAGCCTGAGTCTGTGTGGCTCTATCCGCACACAGCGACATGATGCCCAGAGCACAAAAATGCAACAGCGCATGTTAGCATGTTTGATTCTATCTGGCCAAATGCGGTTGGTCATGAGCTGTTTGTGCAGGAAGCAGCAAGGGCAGGAAGGTAGGCTATGGCAGCTTAAATAGGTGCCATGTATCGAATTAGCTAATGAATACTAAGAAAGGAATCAGCTGAGCTGTCAGCTGATGTGCTGGAATGAGCTGAGCTTGACTTTGTTGTCTGCCTAAACTAACGCTATGCTTGATTCAAAGTTAGCAAGTTAGTTTGGAACTTTCGACTGTGGGGGCGACTGTGGCTTAGAAGGTAGAGCGGTAGTATACAGATCAGAAGGTTGTTTGTTTGATCCCCAGCTCCCACAGTCTGCGTGTTGAAGTGTCCTTGGGCAAGATACTGAACCTGAGAGTGTATGACAGGATGTAAATGATTAGTTCCTTTCTGATGTGCATGGCAGCTACTGCCATCAGAGTAGGCGAATGTGACATGTATAATAAAGTGCTTTTTAGAGGTTGGAAGATTAGAAAGGAAAGGCGCTATTGTAAGTACCATTTGTCAGACATTGTTTATCAACAGATTGAGTTTGCTTAGTTGCCATGGAACTCTAGATGTTTAAACTTTGCATGAAGCTCCACAGCAGGCTTGTAAGTGGGCCTTGAGTTGAAATTGCCAAGTGCTGTCTCCAAAGTTAAGACTGAACGGTCAATTTTTCAATCAACATGTCACAATTAGTCCAAATGTGGAACAAAAAAAAAAAAAAGTGGGCCCAGACGCATAACACAAAGGCAGAGCAGGTACAGGCTATGGAGTTTTCTTAAAAAGATATTTTTGGGGATTTTCTGCCATTATTAGATAGGAAGTGGATAGAGTGGAAAGAGAGAGAGATAGGGGGCGACACTTGGCAAAAAGTAAAGAAAGTCAGCAGATGACTTTTTTTAGTCTGGCTTGTATCTGTGTTTCTGGTTAGACTTGACTTGGCAGTTTAAGTAGTCCGCTTTGCTGCAAGACACTGCCTCCCAGCATCTATTTTGTATCAGAAACAAGTGTGGGCATGCTGGGAGGAGTTAGTCAAGGTGAATGATGCATCAGTGAGCATAAGCCTTTTTTGAGTAAACAAGACAACAGGTTGTGACTTGCTTCAACAGGAGCAAACGCTGGTGCGTGACTCCTCACAACCTCTTGCAAATATCATCGAATGAACAACAGCGTGTGTTTTTGGACTGAAATGACTCTAAAACCTGCTATATCCCCTTCCTCCTCCCGTCCCTCCCCATATCTCCTGTGGTCCCTCCCTGCTGGTGACATTCATCACACGTTGCCTCCGCCTCCAGTCTGAGGAATAGGTCAGCTCCCTGGCTGCCCGCATACACACACTGTTTACCAGCCTGTCTGCAATTAGACACACACACACACACGCAAGGGGTACGTATGAGTAGATGCAGAGTCTCATACACACACATATACACGCACACACTTGGTATACTGTATTGTAGGTCTATGAATTATTAATAACATCATTGATAAATTCAATTGCATTACTTGATTATCTTGAAGTGCTAAATAATATATTTATGATTTGGACACAGACAAGCGTTTTTCCCTATTTCTTAAACTGTATTTCAGATTGATTAGACAGTATGTAATAATCATATGGTATGTCTTATTGTGAGTTCTCCAGCAAACAACATAGCTTTCACTCTTAATAGTTTCATTGATATAACTGAAAATATCACTTCCAGTGTGGACATTATCGTGATTTGAGACAGTCTGTTGTCCTGTGTTAGTTTTTGATGGGATTTGTAATAAGTTAGTGATGTTGCAAGGCAGTAGGTACTGATGATAGACGGCATCTATGAATCTAATATAGCAGCACTTGTTCCAGTGCGATAGTTGCTAAGTTAAACTTATGATCCGGCTGTGCCATCTTCTCAGCCCTAGTGATTCCTCTTTTTCCCCTTCCTAGTATCTTTGTTTGGACCTGTCTGTCTTCTGTGTTTTGTGTGTGTCTGTGTGTGTGTGTGTGTGAGAGAGTCTGAACATTGCACTGCTTGCTCTCCACCAATCACCAAAATCACCTGTGGCTCCTCTACGGACCTGACAGCAATTCCACAATCAGGTCCTGCAATACTTAAACACCTGCTCTTCACTCCATTCGTCACCAGATTGTCTGTTCACACTAATAATAATAATAATAATAATAATAATAATAATAATAATAATGCATTACATTTATATAGCGCTTTATCATAGACACTCAAAGCGCTTTACAGGGAAGTGGAGGGGACTCGCCTCAACCACCACCACTGTGTAGCACCCACCTGGGTGATGCACGGCAGCCATTTAGCGCCAGAACGCTCACCACACATAAGTTTGAGGTGGAGAGGGAGGGAAACATTGAGCCAATTACTGCTACCACTAGTGGTACACATGCCATGGCCAACTTTAAAAAGCCTTCCAAGTAGATTTTACTTTGCTTCTTTGTTCTGCTCCTTATTCCTGTGCTTTGTTCACACTTGTGCCTCATGTCTTGGTCACAGAGAGAGCAACATTCAGCTTGCCTGTCTTGTTTAGCATGCGCTCTGTTTTTTACTGCCTGCTCACAGAGACTCTCAGCCTGAATGTCTTCTTTGCAAATTTTTTAGCCTGTCTGTAAATCCAGTTTTTTGTCTTGTAATTCAGTCTCTGTCTGTAATTGAGTCATAAGTTTCTCCTTCCCTTGACAAATTGATCTACTGATTATTTTTCCAATGAATCATTTCCTATCTCATTTAGTCTGTAACATGGTATAAATTGGTGATATACTGTAAATACGTGTCGCAATTTCCTAGAACTCAAGGTGACGTCTTATAATTGCTTGTTTTTTTTTCAGGCCAAAACGCAAAGTTGTTCAGTTCAAAGAAAAGAAAAGCAGCAAATCCTCCCATTGGACAACCAAAGAATTGCTGCTTTTTTGCTTGATCGATGACTTAAATCACATGTCGATATCAATTATTAAGATTGTTGCCAATTCTTTTCCTTTGGATCAACTAATCACTCAATCAATCAATTGTTCCAGCTCTACCTAAATTAGTATTTAACCCTGCAATCATGGATTTTTTTGTGCACTTGTGGGCAGCAGAAACAATCTGTAAACACTAGGGATGCACCGAATGTTTGACCACCAAAAATAATCGTCCAAAAATAGCAAAAAAAGCACTTTCAGTTTTCGGGCTAATATGTCAAAAGACCAAAGAAATAATCCCGAACAATTATGTTGACATGTCGGCAGTGTGGAAGCATTTTGGTGTCCATAAAGATGCAAAAAACCCTTGTTTTGCAGACACTTCTCTGAATTGTCTCCTACCACATCCACTCCATCTGTGGCTGACTTCTTAGAAAAGGCAACAAACAATACATTACAATCAGAAGTGTTTCTGTCACTCGTTTGAACTGAGAAGGCGATTAAGCTAGCCACACCTATATTTAGAATGCACACATATTCAAGCCTTTACGGTAAATCCACTGAAATGGACCAGTGCGAGCTGACAGGCAGGTTAACAACTTTATCCTGTCATTTTCTCTCTTTACAAAGACAAGTGTTGCAGTATGAAACTCTGAACTGAAGAGAGGCTATTCAGTTCAGAGTTTCATACTTCATGTTACGAGATATGACAACCACATACAACATTATTTATGAAATTGGGTCAGACTTGATGAATTTAGCACGAGGATAGGAGGATACACATGTGACAATGTCCGGTTTTCAAAAGAAGGTGTCTATACAAGATGGAAATAACATTAATTGGATTATATTCACAGAAAGTATAAAAAAATTACATGTGTACAATAAAAGTAAATGAACACATGTAATTTACTTTACCGGACTCTCCGAGTTACACTGAGTAAAAAGCACATTTTGACTATTTAATTTATGAAATGGTGAAAAAAAAGCAAAATAAATGGAAAAAGTGTGAATGTACTTGTTCGGTATTCGGCAATGTTTTTCATTATATTCAGTTTCGGCTTCGGGCAAGAATTTTCATTTTTGTCCTTAGTAAACACATTATTTAAACAAAAGCAAAAAGTTGCTTATTAAGCAGCAGATACAGCAACACTGTTTTGGTCTCTAGCTAAAGGAAATATCTGGCTCTTAAGCCGCTTCACTATGTTCACCAGCTAGTTACTACCTGTGTCTGTCTGCCGTTTGTTGCTGGGCAGGTAGTGTACAGGAGCTGTTGTATTTTCTTTCATGTGCTGAACAGACACAAATGTTCAGTGAACAGAGATTCAGTCCTATTCTTTTGCTGACCAAATACATTACACACACACACACACACACACACACACACACACACACACACACACACACGCGCTGGAGGCAGAGAGAGATTAAGACAGGACACACCTGCACTGTGTGTGCGTGTGTGTGTGCGCTGAGACCTGCGTTTATTGCAGCAATGCAACTCTTATATCCCTGATGACTGAACAGCAACATGCAGAAGTTGCAGTAAAGAAGTAATTAACTTGATGAAAATATGTAGAATGAGGACAAACAAGAAAGGGAGAAATCATTACCTTGACTGGAATGTGATACGTTTTTTGAACATTACATTTTTTTTTTTTTTACAAATACTTGACCTATTCATACAGGCTCTGGCATAGCAAGCAGTCTGTTTTCATTATAAGTAAATCAAAGTAAATCCAAACTTAATCTACTCATTTATTAGTGAGCCAGGCAACAAAATAAACCTTGATATCAATTTGAGATTTGTTAAATGCCAAAGAGCCATAGACACAGCAACTGCAGTGGCATTTAAATAAGAAGTAAATACATGATAATACTAAATCCACCTCTATTATCCATCACTTCCATGCACTCCGAGGCATTGTTATGCACATTAATCATTGTCGATAAAACCCAATTTGAGTTTTATGACATTATGCTTAGCAGTGAGGTGTTGTTCAGGCCCAGCCATTAAGTTCTTAAATCAGGTTAGGCTCAGTGGTGTGCTTCCTCATCTCAAGCACTTCCCAACAGGCTGAGTCTTTTACCTGCCGAGAGCGCAGGTTTTAAGACTTTTCATCTTCTACACTTCACCTCAGTGGGGAGCACGATCTAGCACCATCATTAGTCTGTCTGCACCAAATGAGCTTCCATTCATCCTGCAATCACATCCAACGATGAGTGCTCGTGTGTCTGGAATGATTAAAGACAAAATAGGCATCTGAGACATAATGCTCAGGGACAAAAGGTTCTGTTGTTGTCTGAGCAGGGAGTTGAATAAGGATTGAGCAATTTAACACCTTTCTTTCAGGTTAGTCGGCTCATTTATCTGGCGCAAGGAGCACAGACTGGCGAGGTTCCTGGATGTGGTGTCACGGCACATAAAGTAATCAGTTATTCATTAATAATATCAACACTTCGATCGGCACCAGCCACTTACCAAGTTCCCAAAAAAAGTATGATCCACAGAATCGGACCAAGCTCTTGAGGTAAACAGAGGAAGTTCAGCTTAAAAGACATCAAACAAGGTTAGTGTGTGGAATACAATGGATCACAAAAACACAGCGTGTCGGCCCAGGAGAGGCAAACATGTCAGGGAGGCTAAACTCCTCGAGAGTCCACCTTTCTAAACAACTCCTCTCTTCAGTAACACTGCAGCCACAAACACTGGCTCAGACTGACGTTTCTGGGGCAGCGATCTTTTTTTGTGTGAGAGAGAGAGAGAGTGTGTGTGTGTGTGTGTGTGTCAGTGAATGTACCTGACTAAGAGATGTCCCTAACACATTACAATATTCTCGCTAAAACCAACTGACTTAAAAATGTAATGTAACAAAGTGTTAATGATTATTAATAATCTACAGCAGTTTTACACTTTTCAGACTGTATATTCTAATAGACCTGCACAATAAACCGGGAATGTATCCATCCATCCATTTAGCAAATGTCCATGTGGTGAAAGCAGGCTAGGCAAGGATCCTGAGGCATCCCTAGGACAGATGGGGTATGAAATCCCTCCAGAAGGTTCTGGGTCTGCCCCGGGGTCTCCTCCAAATTGGACATGCCCAGAATACCTCTACAGTGAGGCATCCAGAGGGTAACCTAAGCAGGTGCACAGACCACACATAAAAACAACCAACCCATTTTACTTCTAGAAGCATGTTCCACCTCATCTCTTCGTTGTTCAACATCTTCATACAGAAAACATCATTATGCAACATTACATTTACATTTCCGCTTTTATCCAAAGCAACTATACATTGCTATACATGTCAGAGGTCGCACATCTCTGGAGCAACTTGGGGTTAAGTGTCTTGCTCAGGGACACAAAGGTGGATGTGTCACAGTGTGGGGATTGAACCCGGGTCTCTCACACCAAAGGCAGGCAGTCTTATCCATTGCGCCATCACGACCCACTATTTATGCTGTACAGTCTAAACCCATTGACGGTTTAAAGTTGTGTGAAAGGTGAGTTTTCGTGGAACGGCGTGCCCATGACGTGGCGTCCAAAATTGATGATTCACCATAAAACAGGAAGTTATTTTAACTTCAGTCAACATTTTCACATCTGCACCAAATTTGGAATACATTATAAGTCTCACGCTCTGAACACATCCATATGCCAATATTCACTCAAAGTCATAGCGCCACCTGTGGGCAACAGGAAATAACATGTTTTATGCTGCAATGTACTACTCTGAGCAGGTTGTATATATGAACTTGAAAACTGTCCAAGGAAACCCTTAACATATTGATGAGGCCATGTTGTAAAACTTGTGAATTTTTGGTAAACGGATATATATATAGAATTTTAATTTTTAATTATTTTTTAACACACACAAACACACTGTTTAATTTATTTATTTTAATTTATTATATTATTTTCATTTTGTAACATACTAACACACATCTGCGTATTGTTTTACTTATTTACTTTTTTCTAAGATATATTTTTACGGATTTTTTAATATATTTTTATTATTATTATTTTATTTTGAATTAACACACACAAATACTTTTGCTGTTTTATTTCCTTATCTAATGAAATGTATGAAATGAATTGTCCTTATGTTTTTTATATGTAGCTTTGGCAATATTGTTGCTATACATTCATGCCAATAAAGCTAATTTGAATTTAATTTTGAACAGTCTCCAAAGAGCCTTAAGACATTGATGATACTATGTTGTGAATCTTGTGAGTTTTCGGCGTGTCGTCAAAGTTCGATGCTTCGCCATGACACAGGAAGTTGTTATAACTTCACTGTACATGCTCATATTTCTACCAAATTTCACACATTTGAAAGGGTTACGCCCTGAACACATCTACAGGTCAAAATTCACTCAACCTCATAGCACTACCTGCTGGAATCAGGAATCGTCCCTTCCAAGATGCAGCCCCTGCGCACTGTATCACCAAGATGCACAAAACTTTTGTGGTACATGTATCATCCCAAGACGCACAAAAAAAATCCTCTTAGAGCCATACCCGCAATCAGACAGGAAGTCAGCCATTTTGATTTGAATGTGCAATTACAGCCTATTTATGGCCTTTTACAAGGTCCGAACTTTAACAAACTCCTCCTATGGAATTAATTGGATCGACTTAAATTCTTTTACTGTGCAGTCTAAGGCATTGATGAAAAGTTCAGCTGAGTTTTCGTCGATGGGCGTGTCCATGGTGTGGCGTCAAAGATAAACTCTTTGCCATGACACCGGAAGTTGTTGTAACTTCCGTGTACATGCTCATATCTCAACAAAACTTTACGTGGTTGATAACTGTCCCGCCCCGAGCACATCTACACGCCAATATTCATTTGTAGTCATTGCGGCAAGTGCTATGTAGCGCTACAAAGGGGACACAGGAAGTGACGTATAAGACCATCATGCAGCGTCCAAAGCACGTAGCAAATTCACAGCCACACCGCCAGAGCTCCACCGCTGCCTCACACCCCGACATGCTACAAGTGTGAGGGCCCACCCAACGCTGCTTGCAGGTTTAAGTATTTATCTGGTGTTTCTGGCTGTGAACAAATGTAACTCTAATATTCACTTTCTTTTAGCTCTGTTTTCTTCTCCACCAACTCCTAAAGGGAAACATCTGGTTAAGTTGCTAAATGCCCCACTATTTGAACCAGCAACTGCTAACAGTGTCTGTCTACTGTTTGCAGCAGGTAGCATACCTTGTGTTTTCAGCAGCTGCCTGCTGCGGCCGAAAACGACACAATGAGATTGTGAAACAAAACTGTAAACTTGTGGGCCAGACTGAAACTCACTATAAAGCTTGTAAAGCCAAGGGGAGAAACAGATTGAGGCAATACGTCTGTAGGTTCATCACAAGAGTGACCCCTTTGTCATTGTCATGTTATTTTTACATTTGATACATTGTTTATTGTTTATATTTATTCCTAAAAATATAAATTACAGTCCCTTTAAACAATTTGTCATACATTATTTAAAAGATAATCTTAGTCAAGTTTTAAAACATGAATTTCTCATTGTTGTTTGATATACCCATGTAAAAACAAAGATGCGCAATCGATCAGTATTATGGATGAAGACCAATACACTTTCTTGATCAACGTCATTCTAAAATTATTGTTTACACTATCAGTTATATTTAGACAGTCACTCAGTTTTTAGTGCCACCGCAAGCCCTGGCCTCATGTAACCTTACATAAAAATGATCCCACAGTGAGGTTTATTGATTTAAAACTTTGGTTCAGCACTCTTTAACCGTATTGGAGGGGCTGAAAAAGTTGATGCAACCCTAACATGATCTTTTGTTGACTTTTGGTCATACTGCCCAGTTCCACAGTGTAGGAATGTTTTGATCTATTTTTAGTCGAACAATGACAGTCTAACTTATCTAATGAAAAGATTCAGTTTTAGTGTCAAAATATGATTAAACACAAATGACTGACACAAGCTATGAAGCTACGAATAGATGTCTGGCAATAATGAAAGTGTCTTCGCTGTCTGATTCTGCACCAGAGAAGAAAAGAAGAAAGAGAGAGAACTAAATGCTCCTAAAATGCGAGGAGAGGAAGAACATGCACTTGGCAAAGAGAAGGGCAGGACCACACACACACCCACACACACACACACCCACACACACCCACACCATGAGGCCTAACAGGGGGTAAACACACATTCAGAACTTGGAGAACACACCAACAGTGGCAGCCACAGTGTAACCTGCACAAATACATGGATCCAAGTGGAATCATGCAGTATAATGATCATCATCATTGCACACTCTTTGCAGTAACTGTCAGAGAGTCTGTGTGTGTGCATACTTCAGGGCCACTCACAGGCCAATTGGACTTTCAGTGAGGCTCATCTCGCAAGCTAAGCTAATTACGCTGCATCTCCATTGTGCCCTGATTACCGCTCCTCATTTTGTTCATCACAGCCCTGTGGGGATTGGCCTTTTGACACACACATATACTACAAACCACATTCTCAGCCTCTGATGCATCTCCCCGCGCTTTTCTCCTCCATCTTCCCCGCAGGCAGAAAGCCCTCCAGCTCCCAGACTTCCCCCTTTGTTCTACTTTTCCTTCCTCCGGGTTCATGCGAGGAGAAGTGACAATGATGTAGATTTCTGTCTTCTACGCTCCCATTTCCCCCATCTTTATTTGACCTCCATGTGCTAGTTCTTACTTCACATTACTTATTGCCCCTCCTCAAATGTTCCTTTTCCTCTGACCCTGTATCCCTTCAATTCTAGTCCTCATTATCCACTCCTCCTGCTACCACTTTCCGTGCTTCTCTTAAAGACTAGGACTTCAGGTGCAGCAGCTCTCTGTTCTTTTCCCCAGAAGAAGATTCACTAAATTCCTCTTAATTTAATAACACTTTGATGGGAGCGCAATGCCCACACCCGTATTCCCAGCCTGCCTCTGGCTTTATGTCTCAGTCTTCACACTCTTTCTACTTGTTCTCATTGTTGAAAACCCTTCTTTACATTTTTCTCCTTTTCCTGTAATCCTTTTTTTGTAGCCAGACTTTCTTCCCCTCTAAAAATGTCAGAATTTTCAGCACACTTCGATTTCTCTTATTAAAGTGAGAAAATTAGTTCTCATACACAAATGACATTAATCAATATTTCACGAGGAAGCTGGACATAATTGGCACGCGGGGCATGTTAATAAGTCAGATGAGTGCTTCCATCTGTGCCAAAATAGTATCTATGTTTATCTTCGAGATGATCGAGCCTTAATTACCCTCCATTACAAATGAATTGGTTACACTAGGTTGGATAAGCTGTGAGGCTAATAAGAGAACTGACTGTGCTGAAGAAGTGTTTCTCCATTAGCTCGTTGACTCTATAACCTAAACAAGATTGGAAACGCAGCATCCCGTGTGTAACATACCAGCTGCGTGGGTTGAAACGAGCCAGCGGCTTTAATAATTGCAATGCCCACTGGTGTTATGTCACTTTTTGCTGCGCTCATAATTCATCTAAATTGTTTAAGTTTATTAGGGCTGGAACAGTCTGACCCAACGCTGAAACTCTAGTGAATCTTCTTTATTTCTTTGCACTTGTTTCCCTACTCCTGGGCTCCCTCTCCTGTCCGGGTCTTTGGGATTTATTTAGGCAGAAGGCTTCTTTCATTGTCAGCCTGCGAGGGGATTTTAATGAGCCGCACTGTTAATAACAAAGAGGAAGATACATTCATCACGCATGCTGTGGAGGACGCACAAATAAACAGTAGATATGAACACACACACAGTGGTATTATATAATCCCACTATTAGATATGTTTTCTTCAGGAAAGCACACAGAGGCGGGTGGGGGAGACAGTTGTTTTATGCAGCTTTTAGGGTCATATTTCCTGTTTTATCTAGCTAAATAAGCATGTTGGTACAGAGATAAAAGTTTGCTTTGAAGTAACAGCGCAGCTCCAGTAATAAAACTCATCTCAAAGAGAGTGTTCGGAAATACTGCTTTTCAGATTCTGCCATAATAAAATAGCCAGCACCTCTACGAGGAAGTAACCACTACTAACTGAACAAGACACATTCTCTGAAACAATTTTATAATTCATCAGTCAAAGTTAAAGTTCCCCTGTGGAGTTTTCTTGTAAACAAAGAAAGTTTCTACTTAGCGTCTCTTTCCAAAAATGCATTGTGTGTATCTTTGAGGTCTAACAAACACGCAGAATGCTTTCCATTCTTCATAAAACATTTTCAAGGCTGATTTTTTATTTTATTTGACTTTGAAACCTGCATGGTTTGCATCCATGTTTGCTTTCTAGCAGTCTTCTTTATCCTCGCCTTTTACTGGCACATTGCCACGTTCTCTGCCACCTGTAGATCAGTGGAATAGTGTGAAACCATTGGTGGAAATCGCATCACCTTTATGCTCGTACTTGTATATCTGGATACCAAAAGTGGCCCCACCCACTTATTTCAGCTGGCTAGGCTTTACATTAGGAGGACGCAAATAAAAATTGCTTTTCTAGACTCTTGGAAAGTTTTACAAACATAACCTTCAGGGATGAAAAAATCTAAAATAATTAATTGACCTTGTTGCAGTTGTCCTGTCAACATATTTGCAGACGTCTCTTTTATAATGGTGGTCTATGGTGAAAATTAATTGATTAGTTGACTGACACAACAAGAAATTTGTTAATCAATGAATAACTCAAATCATTTATGAAGCATAAATGGCAAACATTCACTGCCTTTTCTGTTTAATATCACTGAAAACTGAATATCTTTGGGTTTTGGATTGTTAAAAGGGGCATTATGTAGTTTCCAGCGGCCACTAGCGGTGTGGTTTTAAGATTGCAACCAGGTGTGTGCGCGTACGCGTGCTCGCTTGAACTCATGAGCGAGCAGAATCCGAAACAACCGCTTTCATACAGAAATCCTGCAATAAACGCAGGAATTCCAGCACGCAGGCTGTGGCTTTTCACTCAGACATGTTCAGGCTCTGTTACTTAAAGGTTCCCGTCTCAGAGACGGATCAACACCGGCGCCGTAACGTTACTTCATTCAGCGCAGCGAGACAGCGGCATATCAG
>JAPMOB010234041.1:0-13803 GCA_029875015.1 Lepomis gibbosus
CTCAGCAGGACCTGGAAAAGCTTATCCATGCATTTATCTTCAGTCGACTTGACTACTGTAACAGTGTCCTTACAGGGCTCACTAAGACCAAAAAGGTGAATCACATCACTCCAGTTCTGAGGTCTTTGCATTGGCTTTCTGTGTGTCAAAGAATTGATTCAAAGTCCTGTTAGTTTACAAAGCACTAAATGGTTTAGGGCAAATACATTTCTTATCTTCTACTTCGTTATGAACCATCCAGACCTCTGAGGTCCCCAGAGTCAAAACTAAACAAGGAGAAGTAGTGTTCAGTTATGCTCCTAATATTTGGAACAAACTCCCAGATAACTGCAGGTCTGCTGAAACAGTCAGTTCTTTTAAATTAAGACTGAAGACTTTTCTTTTTACCATTGCCTTTAAATTAAATATTTAAGATTTTTCTTTTTACTGATAACTTACACTGCACTGTAACTTTTACTGTCCTGTTTTCTTCTTTGTTTTTAGCTTTACACCATAACTTTTATTTTATGTTGCTTTTAAACTTTTATATTTCCCTGTTTTTATGTAAAGCACTTTGAATTACCTTGTTGTTGAAATGTGCTATACAAATAAACTTGCCTTGCCCAGACTGCTCCAAAGAATTCCACTTGGTTCCACTTGATTTTCTGCCCATTGCTTGAGCGCAGGCTTGTACCAACTACATGATGTAGACAAGCGGGTCGTGGCATACGCCAGCAAAACGCTTCTGGCCCCAGAACTCAAATACATAGACTGTGAGAAGGCACTTCTGGCCACGGTGTGTGCTGTCAAAAACTTTTCTAACTAACTTGGTGGTCAAAAGGTGATCGTTGAAACCCACCACCAACTGGTGACTTTCCTTGGCCAACGCATTAGGGACTGAGTGGTCACCAATGCCCACTTCACCTTGTGATTGATGGCTCTCCAGAGCTTCTACATAGAGGTACGCTACGCTCAAAATAGGAAATCCCCTTTGGTCACCGCGCTAGCAGCCCCTTCACGTACTGCTTTGGTTTGCAACC
Organism: Lepomis gibbosus; assembly: GCA_029875015.1. Taxonomy (NCBI): domain Eukaryota; kingdom Metazoa; phylum Chordata; class Actinopteri; order Centrarchiformes; family Centrarchidae; genus Lepomis; species Lepomis gibbosus. Next base: position 1,020 of record JAPMOB010234041.1, read on the forward strand.
CTGAACCCCCCAGAGCCACCCGACACCACTACTTTGATGATAACGTCTGCAAAGGCATGATCATGGCAAATGTGGATGGCTGTTCCTTTCACCACGAGCCACATGTCCGTGCTGGCATCGGCATGGATCCACGACACCCCATACAAACTTCGAAAGTTCCAGCTGGGATCTCAGTCATCTTGAAATGGCAGTTGCCTAAAACATCAAAACTTTTGTTTTGCACTGACTCAAACTAAGCATGCCTCAGTTTCTCTTTACCTAACATGGCAACACAACAGCTTCCTGACTGCAGGAAGGAAACCGGTCAAACACAAGGAGCTTTTCATAGCACCGCTTCAGAGGCCCATTACAACAGAGACCTACAGATCTATTGGGTGAGGGGGCCTTCAACCAAATCAGCCAGAGGAAAATAAATATTTCCGACGATACGGCCCAAACCACCGCTTACCTGCTAATGAATCACAAATCATGATTTGGGTTACCATGTTGTGTTGACTCAGACAGAGGCACACACTTCACAGCTGAGGTCATACTGTTGTTTTTAAGTTATCAGACCATTTTACGTGACTTTTGACCCAGAAAGTTCTTTCAATCCTTATCTCTAGGTGAATTAAGCCGCTGCTCCAAGCAGAGTTGGTGTGTGTTCCACAGAGCTATAGCGACACCAACTGAACTCAGAGCACCAAGTCAGGGCAGACGTTGCTGCGAGCGTTTTCCCCCCGCAACCTCCAGTCAGTCAGGAACAATCCATCGGTTAAAATTTGCTCGAGGAACCGGGTAGCGTGCCAAGTAGCCCGGGGTCTGACCAAAGAACGAGCCAGCCGACAGTGAGCCTTGGCCAGAGGGGGAAAACAACAAAGGTAAAGCTTCAACAAACTACATTCTGTGACTGGTTGGTGTCCTATAGTTGGTCCTAATCCCTAGCTAAGAAACCCCTAGTTTATTTAAACTTGCAAAAAATTGCAACATAACTTACAATTCTTCTTCCACAATACCAAACTGAAATTCCAATAAGCCTATTATGCTGATTTTGATCTTACTGCATATTCTGTTCATTACATTCTGGTTTGTTTTCATGTTTGTTATTCCTGAAATATTACCATGATACCCAACCATGCCAGCCTCAGAACTGACATGCCTGTTTTTGTGTCTGTATCATGTCCAAATGCATAGAGACTTGTCTTTATTGAAAACCTCATGCAGCATCTCCTTCTAAGAGGATTATTAATGTCAGATAATCAACTGCCTACAGGCTGGGATAAACACTTGCAATCTTTGGCTATGCTGGATATATGGTTCAGTTATACCAAATTATGAAGAGAAATATTTAGAGTTTAAGACATCTGACACCCTTATTCCTCTTATTAGCAGAAGGAAACCGCAGAAACATTATCTAAGACATGTTTGAATGCAATTTTAATTTGTAACTACTGATTCCATAGCACCTCAGAAGAAATGAGATCCCAACCACATACTAAAGACATTTCCTATCTTACAAATTAATGGAGAAATAACTCTTCCGTAACAACTAAAAATAAAGGTTAAAAATGGGTAGGGTTTTTTATTGAAAAACAAAACATAAGCAAGCCTTCAGGCAGAAAGGGGTTGTATGTTCACTGTGTTCAGTTCCATAATACACAATCGCTTTCAGTGATCTCAGATCTCAATAGGTCGTAAAGGACAGCGCTGCCAGCTGACTATGTCTAATAAAGTGACTTCCGCATCAAAAACAAAGGATTAGCATGTCCCTGGGTGTGCCGTTCCCCACCTTTTGCCTTCAAGAATGGCTATCTCCACTCCCTGATTGGTCAAGAGGGGAATCACCAAGCTGATCTTCATCTATGTTGAGGAGTCTTCCCCACACCCTGAGCAACAGGTGATCTGAATGATCCTCAAATTGTCCCTTCTTTTAGCGACTTTATTTTTATCTGTTTTTATTTATATTAACTTCTTTTTCCCATTTAGTTCTATAAAAATCTAATTTATTATTATGCTTTGATTGTATTTGCTATTAATCACATACGAATCAGAAGATAGTTCTGACAAAACTGTTTCTACTTCTTCCCCTTTTACAATTGTCTGATTTGTTAAGAGATTTGATTGTCTGTTAGATACTTTTCATTTGAACTTTTTGTACATCTAAGAAGACCATATGGAAAATAAAGGAAGTGTGTCAGCTGCCTCACCTTGCGATTGCTAATTGGGAACCACACCTGTGGAAGGTGATTTGGTCTATAAAGTGAAGTGTATCACCTGTTCTTTGCACTCTAATACACGATCACCTGTTCTTTTTTGTTTGGGTTGAAAAGCAGTAAGATCACTGGGGTTTCATCTGGGAGAAACAACCACCACCACCTGGCATTTGCTGTGGGCTTTTCATGTTCAGTCTCAGTTCAGCAGAACATACCCCCACAAAATAAAGTGATCTGTTACGACCCTCAACGTGTCTCCTTGTTCCATAGGCCTGCTGCAGTTTGAGTTTTTTCAGCTCCAGTCTCTGGAGTTTTGATAAGAGTTCCTTGGGGCTTTTACAGCTCCAAAAACAATTTGATAGGAACAGGAAAAATTACGCCATGTTCATAAATATTGGGTTTCTAGACTGTTCTGTGTATGGGAATTTTGAGGGATTTTGACTTCTTTCAAAGGAAGACTCTGCAGATATTACCAGTATGAAAATTTACTTATCTCCTGAGGTCTTTCTTCATTAAATTGCACTAACAGAGTTACACAAGAGTTATGCTTAAAGGTGAATTTATTATCTTAACCTTCTGTGACAAATGGGCACACATGCATGTAAAGATTCTTCACAGTATTTTTCATCCATGGCTCTATTTCTGCTTCCTGATCCATTCAAAACCAGTGAAACCACCAGAGCAGATGACAGAGATCTGGATGTACATTATATTATAATCACATTCAGCAGGAATACCAGCCATCTGACAACAAACAGCTTTCTCTGCCCAGATGAAAAGTGTCATGTGTTTAAAACACACACAGCTGATTACAGGGAATACATTCATGCATAGCTGAAAGAAAACACCTGCAGTCATAATGAGATCCGATCCATTTTCATTTGAGGTTGTTTAGTCTCATTCGCAGCAGTCAGAAATGGTGGTTCTAGTCATGTGTGAAGAAGCATTCCATTACTCGTATATTAGATCTGGGCCAGCCTGCTGTTTATAGGAGCCACCTGACTCTGAAACAGACTCCATGTAGTTTGTTTGTTGATGTAATGCCACAAAGTGAGCTTCCTAGCCAGAGGCAAAGTAGATGCAGTGATGTAACAATAGGTGGTTTTCCATTGACTTGCTTTTGATATGCATTTTCAGGAGGTGGAGATGTTGCTGTATCCATACGCATACAATGGAAACTGATTCTGTGTATTCATGGAAATATTTTTAAATTATTTTTTTCCTCCTCCCCACAATTTGAGGTTTTGACTAGCACTCTCAACTTAGTCATCTCATTGAACAGTCTAATTCTACAGTATTGTAATAGAACCTGACTGGATCATTAGCGGCATTGAACCAATTCTTAACATTGTGCAAACATTTGTCTTCTCCTGCTGATTTTCTGAAATTTCAACTAAATTGTGTGCTATATTCCAGTGATAACCTGGCAGCTGTTGTCGGCAGAGAGTGCATATGTCTAGTAACAGCTGGCTATCCACTGGTTGAGGACGTATGGCAATCTGCATAAGTTGAATACTGTACATGTGTATTTTAGGGACAAGATCAAGTGCCATGAGATTAAAACTCGAGTAGTTCTCGTTGGATTAACAACTGTCTCGTAGGACTCACTCAATTGACATTTTTCGAATGCTGTCACACCACATCAATTTTGTCACACAGTGGAAAAACAAATGTATAGTCGACTCTCAGAGCAAATCTCCAGCGTATTAGAAATTTCACCAGAATGCTCGAAATTGACTGTTTAATGCTCAAAATTTTCATTTAAGTCATCATTTAAGATTTCTTATAGTGTTAAAATCTTGTTTTTATCTCATGAACCCAATATCGAGTCTAGCTAAGACTTACAGATAAAATCTCCTGTATGAAATGACACATGAGCTTTAGGTTAAATGTGATTGAGGACACAGACACTTGTATTCATTACCCTGGACTCACAGGTGGCCCGCGCACCATGTTATGGCTGCGCCACGGTTTTGACTGGTCCTCACGCCTGTATCAACACTCACTGGAAGTGTTTCAGCAGTGGAGCATTTAGCCTGCCCCACGTTGTTGACTTGTTGTTTGTCAGTTTGTGTGCTTCTACAACCGATCACAGCAATCTATGAACCGTTTTCTCCCCACTTCTCTGCAGGGCTGAATTTCTTACATGGGTAATTTCAGAATAAGAGCGTTTTGCCTGCCTGACTTTTTGGAATTGTTTAGATTTAGTTAAATACGGTAAGTTGTCCTTCATTTTTGTGCTTCTACTGTGGTTAAGAAGGCAACATAATTAAATTCTTAATTTTTTGGTCTGTTTTAACTATCTTTATTGTTGAGATACGATCAGGCGTCTGCACAAGGTATTTTATTTTGAAAATCAACTGGCTTCACTGTGCGGTTCTGGGTCTGACTTCCTGCCCAGTTCGATCTGCTCTGTGCTGCTTGATACGTCTTCTGCTTTTTATATACAGTCTATGGTCTTCTGTCAAAAATAGACTGGCTGCCTAGCAGAGAGCCACTTTTGGGCCGCTTCTGGTGTGAGCACAAGCACTGACTATAGTGGCAGCGATTAGGTACGGCAGCTGTAAAGCCTTGGATATACTTGCTTTAAACTATACGTACGCAAGATGGCTGCCACGCGTATCATGCTTTCCTTTGGAGCATAGGCTGTGCACGTATCTAGAAATTAACGCTACATGTCTGCGAGATGCAATTCCACACATGAACATGGGGGCAGTGTGTCGATCTGACCGGCAGATCAGCAGCAATCTCCTGTTTTACACACCAGCACAGGTGGTATGCAGTTGGTTTGTCAACCATTATGCAAAAGAAGGTCAACTGCAGACTTTAAAAAAGGAGATTTATGGCCATACATTTACAACAAAACTCCTGGAGCTAGTCGCAAAATAGATCGTTATGATGTCTCATTAAAATCACAACTTGTTCGAATTTCACTATGTTTGGTTAGTTTACAATGTGCAAATTTGGAGGTTGTCAGGGAAAATAATCCAGTGTAGGGATGATCTGGTCTAGTGATTCTAGGTTTAATCCTCCAGGTACACGCAAAGTACGCAGGCAAATATGTGAACAAAGCCGTTGGTGTCGCCGACACCTGTCTACACCTTTTTATATACAGTCTATGGTCTACACCTACGCATTGTTAAAAAGCAAGTATATCTAGGGCTTATCGCGCCGCACACGTTGCCTGTGTGAGTCCGGGGTTAGACAGATAGGACCAGGAACCCTCTGTGGACACTGTATGGAGCTCACGGCTGCATAGTCTTATGTTAATCTTATTTTAAAAGGCAGATCATTTCAGTTTACGGCTTACGCTTTTAGCATTTAAAGGACAGCGTGTTCTGTCATTATTGTAGCTCATATGTATATTGAGGTATTAAATAGCTTAAAGGGAGTATAAATTGAATACCTACATTCTTAGAGGTTTTTAAGTGATTGTGTATCCTTGTGAAGTAGAGGTGCCATTTGTATATAGGAACTGGTAGATGGAGGTACTTTAATTTACTATCACTTGTCAGATCATCAAACTACAATTGAAAGTTCAGGTGCAACATCCACATTCTGCTAATTGATTGTCTTTTCCAGCTCCATGCGGCAGCAGTCTTTTTGTATAGAGCATCGCATTGCTCTAGTATGATCCCTTTAGGGATTTTTTTATGTCCGTTCTCATCAATCTGCTCTGTAGCACCTAACATATGCGAGAGGAAATGTTTCTCTGGTTTAGTATTTTCAGTTTTCTAAAGAGACAAAGCAGATATAGTATTAAACCGATCACAGATCTTTACAGGCAACTTTAAATCTTCCTCATTCAGAAGCCTCTACTTTACACCATCGTCGGCTCATTTTTCCACCTGATCCAGACGGCCAGATGAAAGGCAATCACTCTGTGGCACTGCGGCCTGTGTTTCCATGTGAGAAGGTTTCATTGTTAATTTCCCTGGAGCCTCACATCTCCTCAGTACGTTTTTGTTTGGTCATTTCTGTTCAGCTTCTCAGTCCTTCTCATTCCTCTGCAGCCCATAAACAAAACATATGAATCAGCAAATGATTCTGCAGCTCCATTTATATCCTGTTTTTTTTTTTTTTCTGTTTTAATGCCAGCCCACTCATCTGCTTCTCCTATAATATCATTTACTTTTATATACCTCTCTGCTGGGAAACCACCAACGGATATTTATCATGAGTCCCAACGTTCAATGTTTTTTTTTGTTTGTTTTTTCTCACGCGGTGTGCAGTCTGTCATGGCTGCCTCTTCCCAGAAGGCCACTGGCTCACAGCTTGTTACTGTGCCAGCTAGCTGACCACCCACGACTATGTCTGCAAGCCTCAGCCTGGCCCCAGAGTCTCATAGTTAATTTTCAATCTGGTGTCTGTGTAAACAAATGTCATCCTCCATCGTTTGATATTTTAGCCTCACTGGCTCCACTCCCATTCAGTCTTAATTAACCCATTAAGATTGGATGTGAAGTGTGCATGTTTTAGTAGCCTAGATGTTATTGCTTTCCAGACCCATGACTTATGATATGCATCGTGATCAGCTGAAATACTAGTGGGGGAGGTGAAATGTATCATGGGATTTGTATTTAAAAAATGTTTAGCCTTTGTGTGGATCACCAACAAAACGTTTCAAAAACTGCGCCTCACAGTGATAAACACTGACGAGCTGAGCGAGAGGAGGGACATTTCTGCTAGTTAATGTTGTAATTGGCAAAAATCCAGCGAGTGGCAGTTGCATGGATGAAAATGCCTTTTTGATGTCAAAGGTCTGAGGAGAATGAGCAGACTGGTTTGAGATGACAGAAAGGCAACAGTAACTCAAATAAACACTCCAACCAAGGTATGCAGAACACCATCTTCACACACACTCACCAACATTGGACAAAAGATTGGCTAAACTTTGCCTGGTCTTGATTTAACCTGCAGCAGTCAGATGGTAGGGTCAGAATTTGGCGTAAACAACATAAAAGCATGGATCCATCCTGCTTTGTATCAAAGGTTTCAGGCTGGTGGTGGTGTAATGGTGTGGGGGATAGTTTCATGGCCCTTTAGTACCAACTGAGCACAGTTTAAACGTGACAGCCTACCTGAGCATTGTTGCTGAACATATGCATTCCTTTATGACAGTCTCTGAGGAATGTTTCCAACACCTTGTTGAAAATATACCACAAAGAATTAAGGCAGTTCTGAAGCCAAAAGGGGGTCCAACCCGGCACTAGGTGTACTTAAAGTGGCTAGTGAGTGGACCTGTTTTTATTTACATTCACTACATGAAAAGTGGGATTTTCTGCAGTTACTGGCACGTCACATTGCCGTGGACGTTCCGCATAACGGCTGCTCATGGGAATTTTTTAAAACTTCCAGGAATTGCTGGGAATTGACGTGGATTCTGTTTCAGTGTTGCCCATATGACCCCCCCCCCCCTTCCCTTAAGTCTCGGGGAGGCTTTCACATACAAATGAAAATGCTGTGATCTGTACAAATCAAGTAATTTATAGTTTATTTCTGTTTAATTCTGTGATTATTTTTGTAAACTGTATGTTGTCTGCGTTCTGTAGCAGAAGTGAGTTACAAACATTTACCACAATGTGTAAAATGACCATGAAAACCTTCCTTGTCAGCATGCAGTACTGAGTGTCTGTTCGTTTTGTGTTTACAGAGTGTACTGCCAGCAGATGGAGTGGCATTCTGAATGCTGTCACTATAGATCTGATGTCAAATGAGAAAGATTGCAGCTTTGAGGGGGTGTCGCAGTGGATTGTGCAACACCACATTTCGACAGCCAGGAGCTCACTGACCTCTGTTGCAGACAAGGCCAATCCAAAGTACTGAACAGACACTTCATCCCGCAGCCCAGAATTTGATATGTTTTGTAAATGTTTTTTTTCCACATAAAAAAGGCCACTTTTTATGAACTTTTAATCAACATGTGCCTCATAAATTTATGTCCTTGATTAGTATAATAGCATGAATGTAACATATTACATGAATATAGTCTTCAGTGATTTCAATATTTATTTAATACAGGGTTATTAATTTATTATTATGATGATGATGATGGACTGGTTTACCCAAGCCTTTATTTATAAAAGGTAACCAATAGCGACAGATCTTCCAACCAGATGTGACTGAAGATTTGGTGATGTCATTTGTTTCACCCGGTGAATGAGAAGCCAGGTCGGGCTGCTGCTGCTTTTCATATGGTACGTAGAGTCGTTAACACGTCCGCCAGCCTCAGACACCCTCCCTCTGCGGGTACGTTTCCAACGATTTTCGGCACAGACGAACGCGAACTTGCAGCGCTGAAAACAAACAATAACTTCTGGGGATCAGTGGGATTCAAGGCAGTTTACAGGGACAAAAATCCTACTTTTAATGCAGTGATTTTCAATTTTAAGCACAAACTTGAGGAAACAGGAAAAAATGTAACTTGAAATATCAAAGTTTAAGGCTTCGTCAAAGCAGCAAAGTAGGTGTATTGGAAACAAAATGCGACGCACTGCAATAGAAACACATTTAGTGAATATATCAGGACACATGTGACTTGATTGTCTACTGAAGCTTCCACTAAAGAGACCAAAACATCAGATTGGTGTGGATCGATGAGGGGACTTTGGTCTTCCTGAAATTAGTACATGAAACAAACATAGATGCCCACTGGCGGCCATCAAAGAGAGTCAGGACCTACCCCATCTGAGGGTTATTCCTCCCTAACATATGGTTAAAAACATGCTGTGCATTGTAAATAATATGATCTAATTCTCTAATTAGTAAGACAATGGAAATGGGGCATTTTTAAAGTTTAGAAACGTTTTGAGTCCGCACTCCGTTGCCTCACAGTGTTTTGGTCCACTGCCTGCTTTCGCTCTTTATTACCTACACACAGAAGTCTGGTGGGAGAGAACAAAGTTCAAATCACTATAGTGGTTGTGGAACTCAAGTGAGTAAGGCTTTTTTTGTTCACTTTAAACACTAGATGAAGTGATTTTTTTTTTTTAATACAAATGATGCGAGTGAGTCATTCATAAATTAGTCATGTTAGTGACTTGCATACATTGATTTTGTGTAAGGATTGCTCATTTAATTAAGTCATTTTGTTGTGCCCTCTAATGCAATGGTCTCCTAAATGGAGAATTAGGACCACTAACTCACTCAGGTACTGTCATATAGATGGTGTGAAGATTACTAAATTAAACAATGCTAAATATAAAGCAAAATAAATCAAACACCATCCATGTTGAAGTAATCAATGTGTCTTGTAGGAGTATTCAACAAAAATTCTTTAACTGGTTAGGGATGATTTTAAAATTAGAAAAAACAAGAACAATAAATGAACAAATTTGCGTGTAGGATATAATTATGGTTGGATTTAATATGCTAGTGAATAAGTAGCTTTCCCTATAATAGCATGCATATTAATTTGCTATATTGAGAGGGATGATGGGAAGGACTGGTAAAGCAATTAGAAATGTTAAATGTTGAAGTACTGCTTACAGTGTGGGATAGGCTGGAGACAAAGAGTCCAACTATTTAGGATATTGATAAGGACTACTAAGGCAACAGAGTGGGACTGTAGATAAGGACATGGGAGATAGAGAAGACAAATCATTGGAAGAAAAATGAGTGTAAGATGAGGGGATGATGAAATTAGTGGTCAGTGGAAGAAAATATCTGAGAATATTTCACCTTGAGTACTTTTCACTAGCTATTGTCTAATTATGTCTTCCTGAAGTATCTCTGCATCCATATCACCTTTACTTATCACTTTTCTGCAACTTTTGTTTTATACACTTAGACTCTTTCTTGTGCTCTATGCCAACATCCCTCTTTTTCTTGTCTGTCTCTGTATTGTCTTGTCATTTCACTCACTTATGTGCAACATAATCAGAGCGCCCACTCTGCAGACGCACAAAACATCTCCCTCAAACGTACAACTCTGAATAGAAAGCAGGTGAAAGGTAAGACGGAAGGTTTTGATGAAAATACTGTTTTTAAAACTGTTATATTTATATTAGATTTAAATATCCATCATTTAGTCATAAGGATATTTTGCACAATCCATTTGTTTACTTAGGCATCAGTTGTTTCTCTCTGGAGAGCTCATTATAGAACAAAACTCTCTAAACAAATCTCTCCAGGGTTTCTCTTACTTTTGTAATCAGAGCGATTTTAATAAAGCATGAGACATTGGATGCTGTCATACTTCCATATACTCATCGGCTTGTTGTCATGTCTCATTGCTATGCCAGATGAAACAATCATACCAACAACAGATTTTATATGCAAATAATAGAGACATGCTGTTAAATGAAATAAACAGTTTCACAAGGGTCATTTCTGTGGTCTCATCTCTGTATGAGGGTCACACACATTCTGCTGCTAACTTTGCTGTGATTGTTACATCCTCTCTCGAATATCTTCTGTGTGAAAATTAAAATATGGAAACATGATTTCTGGGTGAAAATACACAATGACAGAGAAGCCAAAATAAAGCCCTTCTGAAAACACGTAGGACAAACAGGATCTTATTTGGACAGTCGGGAAAAATTAATCACAAATAACACTGAGGTATCATGCAGCATCTCCTCTCTGTCTGACCTGTGCTCATGCTGGACAATGGAAAAGATTGTTTTGAGGAGATGCTCTGCGGCCCACTGTCAGACACTAATTACTATTGTATTGCAAGGATTGTTTTTCATGCATCGCTACTACCACCAGGCGTACTGAAAGTATAACTGTTGGAGAAAACGCTTTTTAAACCTTATTTTGGAGCAACGTGTTCAGCTGTGTATGTCCGATTTTTACTGGTGATTCTATACATGCAGTTTTTATGTGCCTGTTACCATTGAAAGTTCGGTTTTGGCTCTTTCCACATTCATTTAGATAGGGGCCTGATCTTGTTAGTCCGAAATAACTGCCTGGGGGACTTGCCTGTAAGGATTTTGACGATCAAACATCTTGTAATGTAATGTGTCCAACCAGCCACGAGTGCTGGGACTAAAATCCATTTATCTAATACAGTAATTATCTCCTGCATTGAAACAGTGCGGCAGCTGTGATTCAGCACCAGCTCAGCACAGCACATTATATTCTCAGTATATCAATGAAAGTGCATGGCGGCCATAGGCTGCATGCAAAGCACATTAATTTTTACATGTTAAAGCAAAAGGCACAGTAGCCTACTCACAAACAAGTTCTCAGTATGAAGTCCACGTCTGAGGATCCTACAAAAACGTAGGATCCTCAGACGTGGAATAGTGTGTTTCGTCATTATATTTTGAGGTGTCTCATCACAAGTCACCAACTCATACATAAGATCTACTAGGGTGTCGTGTGTGTGTGTGTGTTACAATGGTTGTCTTATGTGCATACATTGTGATTCCTTTGCATTTCAGCTAGGACTTGTTTCTTTAGAGTGTGATAAACATAGCATTTGGCGCACCTGAAAAAAAGTTCTACAATGTAGTCGTCGTCACCGCTGCCTTTGTCTCCATTAATTCAATCAATGAGGTGAACAAAAAGGGCCTTGTCTTTGGAATCTAGTCTCCAGCCACTGACACAAAAACAACATTGTCTGTATCAGAATAAAGACATCTCTCAATTAACTTGTCCATCCAGTCATAAAGCATAAGCAAGGTGTATGTGGTTGCCATGGCATCGATAAAGATGTTTATGTTTTTAGTTTTAGCAGCCTGGGCCATTCTGTACCGCCACTGTACAAATGCAACGTGGTCAGATACAAATGGAAACTGTCTGACATCATGCTTATTACTTAACATGTGGCGGGCAAATAGCTCAGGATCTTTCACTCATTCGGACGAAGCCTGGTTTTCAGACATTGAAAAACAAGCCCATAAAGAATTAAGCAGCAGCTTGTTGATACTTTTCACAGCTTTGACAGCTATTTCTGGGTTTAGCTCAATCCCCTCTTCATCGTAGAGTCTTGTATGCATTTTGCTCCGGAATCATCTTTGGCAAAACTAACATAGCCTGAAGCCTCTTGCTTTCATTATAAGAAAGTCTTTACATACGCTTTGAAAAGACCGTCACTTTTACTTTCAAAATGTTACACTTCGGTCGGTTTTGGTTGCAACGTAGCCTTTTTCAGTTGCCCTTTGCCCTGGTGGATTGTCTGTCCTCTGCTCTTAAATCCAATGGGCAATTAACCTTTATTAAAATAAAACAAAAACATTAATGATATGATAATCAATAACAAAGAAAAGACATTTTTTAAAAATGTAAACTATCCGAGGGCTTGCATACAAGTGATTGCACAGGTACAAAAACAATCAGAACAGGAATTAATACATGAATGATCATAGCACCCTAGGGGCCAAATTGGTTATTTGCTCTTTAATTACACTAAAAATATTATCTGAATTATCCGGGATGAGTACCTTGTGTTGTGTTTCATCCTAGTCTCTTGTGGTGAACCTGCTGAGCAGTGTTGCTAACTTATTTTTAGCGACTTTTCAGACCCCTTTAGCGACATTTTTTCAAAAAAGCGACTAGCGACATATCTAGCGACTTTTTGGACAAACCTTAGCAACTTTCAAAATTCCAAATATCGCCAGTACTGCAAGTGTGAGGTCTTACTT
>JAPMOB010234042.1:0-35027 GCA_029875015.1 Lepomis gibbosus
ACACTATCTCTGTCAATAAACTGCTAAACTGCTGCCTAGCCTCCGTGTCTGCATTTGGGTTCAAGCATAACTCCTGACACTCCAGCTGATGATTCAAGACTGTCATCATCAGAAAACTAACAGCATCAGCTGTTTTTTCAAAAGCTTAAATCATCCTGTGTTTTTTTTTTCCAGAAAAGCAATCTATTGAAGTCATGCAAATAATGACACTTCTTTTTAGAAACAAAGGCAGAAATAACATGACTTTGACTTCAGTTCGTATCTCCTACCAAAAGTGAAGCACTTAGTTTCGCATAAAAGTCTGTGTTGGTTTCTTTTAACCATTACGATGATCAGTTTTTTTTTTAATTTTTGTAATGGTCATATGGGTCGGTTTGCAAGCCAGTAAAAAACAAACTTTTTTTCATTTAAATATGACAACTTAACTTATTTAAATCATCAGCTTTTATGGCTCAGCACTATTGAATGGAAATGGATTCATCACCTGGATTAACTAAAACTAAATTACTAGATATGTGTGAACACTTACAAGTGACATCCATGGTAAATCTTTCCACCTCTACTTGCAGTTTCACTTGACATGAATATTTCATAATAAGCTCCTTTGTATCCCGCCGAACATCAAATTTCACACCATTCTCTGTTTCAATATTGATTCACTCTCTCTCTCTCTCTCTCAAACATAAGCGGAGCAATTATTCCCTTTCTCAAAGACTTGAGGTGAAAGATGGCTTGATAGCTGATGATACTTTACAGACCTTGAACTTTACTGTGTAATTAAAATTTGGATCATGTTGCGTTGAGAATTATATCACTTTTTCTTACAGCTGAGTTTTGTGTTAAAACAGGTGAAGGGGCCTCTCTTCAGTGCTTACCACATTTTACCTGCACTGATGTCAACTTAACTATAAACCGAATTGTGACAGCAGCTCTTCCCTTCAGCCAATATCCCACATGGCTAGAAAGTCAAAAGTTCAAATGCTTCAGTAAAACCCAGTCTCTCTTTCATCTCCCTCTTCTTGCTCTGTCCTTGGAGTGAGGATGGTGGGCTTTTTCTTTTCAAAATCCCAGAAGGCAGCCAGACTGGTATCTTTGATGTTATTCTCTCTGTCTCACATCTGACAGACCTCGGGCTCAGAGAAAATGGATGAAGGGTTGACAGAGGAGATACATGAAAAGAAAAGTCAAGATTCCTGTCAATAGGATAAGACGGCATTTAAGAAATGACATTAACATTTAAATGAGTATTACACGTCAAGTTGATGCATTGACTGGAAAATTAGTGATCCAAATTTAATCCAAGATTCATGAGAATTACAGTCAGTTTTATTACTAAATACAATAGTCATCTCAAAAATGACACCTCAGCACTCGGGCAAATAGTGACCCCCGTGAAAAACTTAAAAATCTAAGTCTTCTCTTTTTTTTTAAACTTGTCTGTGGAAATATTGGATTTAAATGCTGGTTTCACCCTGGTGAGAAATTCATTCATTCAAGGCAGAAAGGAAGGCTCATGAAAATACATTTGAAAACACAACCCACTGCTGGATATTAGATAACATAACTTTTCCTTCAAAGTTTGTACCTCTGGGTCTGAAAATGCTAAGTGCTTTGAACCTGCTTTCTTTCTAATGCCCAGCAGGGGGCGACTCTACTGGCGGCAATAAGAAGTCAGATTGTATAGATAACCATGAGAAAATGACCTTACTTCTCACTTGAGTTCTTACCTCATTAAACACTTTCCTAATGTGATTATGATTTCAACTGCTGTGGTTTCAAGTATTCTTCAACAGAGCAAGATGTATCAGTAAATCATGGTCGTATTTTGAGTGAAATAGAAAATAAAGCAGGGCATGTTTTAGGGTGTGGCTACCTTTTGATCTAGAAGTCGCTGCCTGTCAGGCGTAGCACTGTGCATCCCTCTCGTTCAAATATGGTCATTCCTGAATCCAAAAAAAACAAGAAGATGCCAAACTAGAGGCTTCAAAACTGTACTCCACAAACCATGAGTCTTTTACACAATCAATGGTAGGTAACACTGTAAGGTAGAGAGTGCTGAGGTCAAAAACGTGGCTATATTAAATTTTTGTACTGCTTTGCATTGTATTGATCTGTATTGATCTGTGAAGATGTTATTCCCCTGGAGGCTAACAGGATCAATATGGCGGAAAAAAACTACTTCATATGTCATACAGCATATTCTCACCACTGAAGTTTTTTTTTTAACCTGTTCTGAAGGCAGCAAAAGAAAAAAAAAACACTGCTGTCATTGCCTCCTCCTGGCTGCATCATGCTGCCTCCCTAATCTCGCTTTACAAGCTCTGTGTCTTTTGTGTCTGTCTCCATTTTAAAATCAATTCTACAAACTAATGAGGATAAGGGCACATACCTTCGGACAACCTCACGCTGAAGGCAAGACAGCTTGAGAAAAAGTTAAAATCCTGCAGATTATCATCTCTGCAAACCTGGACAATCTCTGCATTATGTGATTATGACTGTTTCCATGGTTTCAGACACAGTGACTTGAACCCAAACCTCATATAAACCTAACCCTAAAACCAAGTCCACAATTGAACACACAATACATATATAATACATACATAAATACACAATATGTACATAATTATAATTCATATTTAATAAAACCTAAACATAAATCCTTCAGTCATCATCATCATCATCGTCGTCCATCAGTCATTTAAATAATGTCCCCACAATGTGACTGTGGGGACATATTTTTGTCCCCGCAATGTGATGAATAAATAGTACACATTGTTTTTGATTCCTCAGTAAATTAATAATTGAAACAGCAGATCCATCATGTCTTTCATTCAGCTGAAGTCTCCTGAGAAACCTGCAGCCTTGCAGTTGATCCCTCATCCTCATCTTAGAACTGACTTCTCCTCTGAGTGTGTGTGGTACTGAACTGGCTAAGAGGTGCAGCAGCATGTGTAAAATGAATGTGTTCCATTACCAAGTGAATATGTATTAATTTAAGCAGTTTGCGTGTGAAGTCTTATTGTCCCCAGTCTTTTGTCTGTGATAATGAGCCGTTTTGTTCTCAGTGTTTTTGTCATCACTCATCCATCAGCCACGTCTCTGTACATCTCCCAGTAATCTGTCATAATGAAGAAACCCTTCCTCATAATTCACATTTGGTGTCATTACATCAAAAAAAGGACAGCGATGCCTGTTGATTGCCTGTTCACACTACAAACATTACACAGTCTTTGAGGTACTTTCTTCAGACTTAATCCCAAAATCTCTGTTACAGTTACATTTGTGAATGTGGTCATTAATTTATTGGGAATAGTTTTGTTGTTTTTAGGAGATTAGTGTCATCAATTCAAGTCGTACGTCCTGTGATTAAGCCTAAACAGTGACAGATAAAGCTTTGTACTATAAGGGGATCAGGAACAAGTAAATGTTTTTTTACTTTTTCAAACCTTTGTATTTATTATTTTCTAACACTTTTCCTGAAGATGACTGATTGATTGAATTTAATTTCATGCGTGATTTGATTACTTTCATACATGATACTATGACAGATGTTTGGGAATTAAATTAAACTGTACTTACTTATAATGATAGATTTTTATTGTATGTTTTTGTCCTGCCTCTAAATCATACCAGTATTTCTCGTGAAATTCAAAGGTACCACACCAAATAAATCTCACATTACCTTCTTTGGATCCGTTTTTTTTGTGCAGAGAAATCAGGCATGTTTGCAGTACATGTCGAGGGAAGAAGGCAGCGCTGCGGTGGAGGACAATCTCAGCATGGAGGTGCCAGAAAGGTAGGACGCTATTTGGCAAGAACATAACGTCTCTGGGAACACTTCATGTTCCTCTGCTACCAGTGGAGCTGCTAGATTTCCTTAGATCTTTTTTTCCCTGCATCAACACAGCAAGGTATGTTATTTGGAGCGCCTTTCAACAACCAAGCAATTGAAAGTGCTTTACATGGAATATACAAAGGAAACATTTCAGTGCTGTCAATCACTATATTGCTTTTGTAAAAGCTAAACATCTTTGTCTGGGTTGAATTAATCTAATTCTGCACATGAAACAAATGTTATCATTACAGTGCATCTTAAGATCTCAGAGCTTGTATTGCCAGATTGGCCCCTTCAGGTGGTGTCATTATTCTTTGACGAATGTGGAGACATTCATACAGTCAAACATGATCTAAGGATGAAACGGACTGTTTAGCTTTTTTTGACTTTATACCGTACTATTCCACTGTTAGCATAGATTATTCTATATCAGCGGTTCACAACCTGGACAGTGGGGACCTCTTTAAGTGGTTGGCAGTTGATTGCTGGGGTAGAAAATTATTAAAACAGAAATGTGCTATGGATGTTTATTTTTGGGATTTTCTCTATTATTGTTTTTGTCTTCTAAAGTATTTAATAGGAATAGCACTTCAGAACACTAAGTATTTAAACATAACTGTCTGAAAAGGGGTCACAAGTTGGGATTCATACTTTTATTTAAAATTGATTATTGATTATAAGTTTCAGCAAGAATTCTGAGACCGTTTGACTATAGCCTACATATGGAAGCTGGAAACTCTAAAATTAAAAGGAGTGAAGGAAAACATGTTGTGCAAGGATGTAAAATTGATTTTTTTTTTTATCAATTTCAGGTAGTCTTGTCTGTTTTAACTCTTAAAGTAATAGCTAAATGGAATACAAATACATACAAATAGATAATCAGATATTGCAACACAAAGTCAATACAAAATAGACAGACCTTTGTGTATGAAAGGTTTTTAACCTAATAGTCTTTGTGATAAATCTGGTCTCCATGTGTAAATACGTGGCACCACACTGTCTGCTCCTCTGAAGCTCCATATCTGCACTGTTATCTCTTTGTAGGGGTAGACTTTTTTTTCATTCAGCGTTTCTTTTATGAATAATGAATGCATTTCCCCTGAACAATCACTTTAATCTGTATACACACACTAAGTGCAGATGGCATACCCCTCTCACTGTTCGTCTTCTGTTTCCGCTTTTTGTTGCTCCTACATACTTTCTCTACTCCCACTGTCTCTTTATTTCTCGACAGAGGGAAAGCTGTAACAGCAGCCACAGCTTCAAACACCACATTCAGTCTTGGTGAAAAGAGCAGGGTGTTTAAAGGTGGGGGGAAAATACTGTGCTCTTTAGGCAAGGGAAAATAAAGTGAGAATAGCTAACCTGAGTATATACTAAGCATCAACCAAAGCTGTTGTAGCCTATCAACATTCAGCTATGCAGTTCTGAAAAACCACCTGAGACTGAGTTTAAGCAATATTATATAAGATTTGGTGTTTTTTTGTGATTTGGTGCCTGTGCCATTTCAGAGTGTAATTCACCGCTGTCTTAAATAGGGTAAGCTGTACATGTGCATTTGAAATAATTACATTACGTATGATCAGAAACTCAATAACTTTGCTAATGTCATGTAGCTGATGCTTTTACCAAGAGAATTAGAATTGAGAGACACAAGATAAAAAGCAAAACGCCTTTGAAATAATCTTTTTTTATCAGTTGCATGCTCTATGCGGTGGGTAAAAGACTCTTTGTTGCTCAAAACTGCAACAAAGGTAAAAAGCTAAAAATAGAGATGTATAGCAGCTCTGTCATGATTTATCACAACACAAAATAAACATGCTCAAACACGATAACATACGGCAAGTGGTGCTAAATGGATGGAGAGTTGTGCAATAACAGCATTTGACATGTTGCAGGGCTCGAGTGCTCGACCGAGGGTAATGGCTTTGTGGAGGTGCCGTTGCTGGTAATCCCATCGGGAATTGGGGCCATTATGGAGATGTAGTCGGCAGCGCCCTTGGCCAGCTCTGCAACGTGGCGAGTGACCTCTAAGCGCAGGCAAGGCAATTAACAGAAAATGAAATCCATGGAAGCAACCTGATTGGATTATTTTGGTCTCTCTGCGCTGAGGTTTTTTTGGCAGGGTGAAATGAGAAATATGGCTTAGGGAGCTGTATAGCACAGAAAGGGAAACCTATTTTTGCCCCAATTACTGCGCTGCTGCTGCCTGTGTCTGTAACTAGACAGACGGGAGGGAGTGCACCATGATATAGCTCTCAGGGTAAGCACAGACCTGTCATTGTCCTGGCTCCGTAAGCTTTGGACTGCTGCAACCAACAACACACTTCAAAGCTATGTGTCGTCATCAGAGAGAATTCCCTACCAGGTGCACTGCCTTTGAAAGGCCCAGACATGGTAAACAGTCTCTTTTTCCTCATCTGTGTGCCCTCTTATAGCCTCACCCAAAAAAAACCTTCAACACATATTCTTCCTCAGCTGTGGCAAAAAAGACTCCAGACTAAAATTTTTACATATTCTACTGTTTGGACTGAAACAAAAAGGCATCTCTGCATAAAAACACAACCCTATACTAGCAGCTCCTGTGACATGGCAGAACGATCAGGGTTAAATCTTACAGCACCCCCCTCTGTTCTCCATCTGTAGCCTTTGGCTCGTTCACCTACTGAATATGTATAGCCTCTTTACTTTGAGGTACTTCTTCAGGACATTTATTGAAAGCTCCACTGTATTTCAAAAGCATGCATATATAGTATGTTCTTTGATTTGATTGAGTATGATTTTTATTTATTTATATAGCTTTAGATGGCAATATAGCAACATGTTTTGCATTTCATTGAACTGGTAGTAGTTTTCAATAAGCAGGAGTGTTGAGGGAACGTGCATGCAGTGAATAATTTATCATTTGAATGGTAATGAAAATGGGTCCGTTTGTCTTTTTTAATATGAAATTACGCAGTGGTGCTGACCCAAACATATGCATTTGAAATTGTTGAGCATTCAATGTTATATTGATGATGTTATAGATGATGACCACCACATTTAGCATGGGCACTGGCATTTTTGTAATGAGAATGAGATCCTTATGAAAGGATGATTGCATGATGCAAGTCTCAAAGTTATTGAATTCGCTAAATCCACTCCTCTTTGCCTGAACATAGTACCAGTAACGTTAGCACTCTAGTCACAAGCTGTCTGCGACTCAGCACAATAATGGGTCCACTTCATTACAATGCAGATCATTCATTAGGTCTGGCAATATGAGTAATTCAGTGCTGCATAACCGAGTCCACAAATGCAAAATGAAATTATATTGGTGGGGGGTCTAAGTTTGAATCTGACTTGAGGGGCGATAGTAAAAACCTCTGTCCTCCTCCCAGTGAAGCTCCCTGCTGGATATGTACATCCCCAGACCATAAGCAATAGTTGGCAGTGACATTTTGGTTACAATTTGCTAAGATAATTGGGCGTTTCTATTTAGGTAGACAAGGGGCAGAAATACAATGAAGAAAAAATTATAAGGGGCAGGAGAGTAAAAGCTCAGATTAAAGATTCACAAGGCAGGAAAATCTGCACAGAAAAGTTGCGGTAAGTAATTCATCCCTTCAGAAGCAGTTGGTGTCTTGAAAGACTGAACTTGTTAAGTGAGAGGAGGAGAGTTTAAGTGTATGCATCAGGGCTGTAATTATGTTTCTACAACCCATCAGTGCTCTGCATATTGCCCTGGGAAGTAGATGTGAGAAAGTGATGAAGGACTGTCCCTCCCCAGTCACTTGTTCGCTGCATAAATTTGAATATAGAACCTCTCTTACTCTTTGTGACACCTAAATCTTAGGTCTCAGAATTAGTTTTCCTCTTTGAAATTCATTCTAATAACTGCTGCAGAGAACTACAAACTTATCATCCATTTGGATCTTCAAAATGATAAAATAATACTTTGTGGATCACCTCGGGATGTAATTTCAAATTATATAAAAACAAACCGCCAACAAGGAAGAAGATATCATCGGAAAGAACCCAAGTCATGGGGACATTTATGTGAATTCATCAGTTTTAGACGGTGAGTTTTTCAGGGTAGACTGTAGTTTCAGTCTCCAAGCTGAATTACAAAGCTCAAAAGTAAACATAACATTTGCATTGTGTTTCTTCAAAAATCAATACCCTGAACAACAAGCTTCTCGTGTTAGGCAGCGGTGCATGAAGGAGCATCCTCTCCTATTTAAACATCACCTTCAGGATAAATACACACACTCTGGGGCCACTCTGAGCTTTTCATTATTTATATATTGAAATTCTGAAAATGCACTATTTACGGTCACAGTTGAAGTAATTTTTGGCTGAGGCAGAAATTCCTAGTGTCATTCATGTATTTGCTCATGAATAATATTAAAGGGTGGTACATTTTTGAGAGGCGTCCAATCACAGTGATCACAAGTGATGCAAATTATTGTTCTGCTAGAATTTGACTCAGATGATTTTGACCCTGGCAGGCTCATGTTGTTGTTACCAGTGTCAATGGACCATGTCCTGCTGTATGTGCAAGGACGATAAAAAACTTGCTTTAGCAATGTTGGTGAAACACCGACTCTGGCCTTTTAATTCATAACACGCACAGAACCAAAGCACATTATTTTAATAGTGCTTTCACACCTGGATCGATTTGTTTTGTTCCGGAACAGATACTTTGTTCCGAATCAATTAAATACGCCACTTGTGTTCACAACACTGTTGTAAAACAGTCCAAATCGCTCACCCTTCCAGGGCTTTCCTTCGCCATTACGTCACTACCTCATGCGTGCAGGTCGTGCATTCCATTGGGGGACATCTCCATGACAACAGTAACACAAAGTGAGTTGCAGGTGGACTTGGCGCTGCAAAGGAGTTAAAATAGATGTTTGGTCGGAACAACACATCTCCCGGATGTTGCACACCACACACAAGAACACTGAATTCTACAAACATCTGACATAATAAATGAAAGAGAGGGGTTGTGAACGCCGCACAAAGTTAAATAACTTCGGCTCGGTTGTTTTGTTCCGGTTCAGAGTGCGATTGTTGTGTTCACATATCACCAAACGAACCGCGCCAAAAGGGAAACGCCCCCTTGTTTCGGAACGTCTCCAATCGATCCAGGTGTGAAAGCACCCTAAGTCAAGCAGTTAAAGGATACTATGCAATTCAGAGATTTTGTTGATAAACAAACTCATGAACGCGCATTGCCATGGTAACCAGTCTCACGCTGCTAAAATATAGCAGAATCCACAGCGTGTACTGTCCGAGGTAAGAGGGCATGTTTTAGCATTACTGAAGAAGGTGTGACAACAAGCCTGTCAATATTTAAATATACATTAAAGCAAAATACTTTTCTAAGCCTAAATCTAAGATACGGAGTCTAGTTTATTTATCGGTAGGAAAATCGAGAGGAACTTCAATAGTAGTTGAAATTAGTGAACAAACATCATCAAACGAACAATAAGCACACAAACGCTGCATCCAAAACACAAAATAGTAAAAAACTAGAGAGTTATTTGAAATAGTTTGTACAAAAATACAGTAACTGATAAGAGTTGGGAAGCACTGGAGCGACTGTGACTGTTTAGCTCTGGCCGAAGTCAATGCTAACTTTGGGGCTAACTTCCTTCACTCAACAGTTGGCAGCAACACACAGGAGCTCCTCTATAGTCCTGAGAAGCTGCAGTCTTTATTCACCAGCCACTGTAACTTCTACTGTACATTTACCTTTAACTATAATGGTCTATACATTTACATTTTATACTTCAACTGAAAACATCAGCAGGATGTGAGAAACAACTAATAAGTACTGCGGTGGTCAAATCTAGGCAATGAATATAAACAATGTTGTACAATAAAAAATATGTTTCTTCAAATTTGGGGATTTTGTATTTATCTATAAAACTCAAGAATGTGTTCCCTTTGGGTTTTTCCAGCATAAATAAACCATTTAATAATAAACTGTTTAAAAAACATTGGATTATTTAGAAAATCCATCGTCACAAAGGGCTTTTTTTGCTTATGAAAAGTCTTATTGGAGATTTTGTTATCTTTTAAATACATGTAAATGTTCATTCATATTGTACAGGTCAATCCAATGTTCTAGAATATTTTCAAATTCGACAAGCTAGTTAGTCCGATGTGACAGATGTTAGGCCTCGACCCATCAAAGTAAACAGATGCAAAAGCTTTAATGTGGAAATAGACAGTAGCAGTATATTGCTATATTCTATTGGGATTCATCTTCTCCTAAGAAGGGTTAGCTAATACTGTGTTTTATTGTTAGGCAGGGACTGTAGGGACAAAAAACATTTACATAAATATAAGAATACAGTTAGGAAGATATATGAAGACATGCTTGCAATGCTGACTGCAATCAAACATGAAATGAAATAAGGTGTGGTTCAAATGAAGATATAGCTGCAGCAAATTAGAATTTTCATTTCAGCACTGAATTAATTGGATTTTGTTTCGTTTTGTTTATGAACATATTACACCAAATTGCAATACAAATAACAACTTCTGAAGTTAGGTAGAAGGAGAAAGTAGGAGTGAGATGGAGATAATAACAGAAAAACTGAAACATTCAATTACGCCATTCCAGCAATCTAATTTACTTTATTGGTAAATATAGGCCTATCTAAATTAAATCAAGCTTTGTGCTGATGCTGTTTGCTTTTCTATCAAATATTTTTTTAGTTTACTTGCCATGCTGGTTTATTGATGACAGAAAAATCAAAATTATGTGATTAAGTGATGGGTGGTGATAGCGCAGCGATGCATGGTGATGCCGCAGTCGATAAGATGCTGCCTTTGGTGGTCAATCCCCCACTGTGACACATCTACCAATGTGTCATTGAGCAAGACACTTAACCCCCAGTTGCACACTTAACCCCCCAACACATTCTCATCTCAATGCGTCATATCTGACGCTTTCATCCGGAGTGACAAAGCGTAAGGATTTTACGCTAAAGGTACCCTTCCGCGTCCGTATGAAACGCTCCAGAGGTGTGTAACATCTTACATAATTAGCAATTGTTAGTCACTTTTGATAAAAGCGTCAGCTAAATGAATAAATGTAAATGTATGTATGTAAGTCATCAGGAAAAAAAGAAGTTAGTTTCGATTACAGTCCATCATGCTGTAGGTGTTCTGTACAACCACTTTGGATGTAAAATAGTATACAGCAACTGTAAATTAATGGTTGGTCTAGTGATGGGAATTATGGCTTTTTGAATGGAGACCCTTTGGCTCCATTCCTTTGCAAGAGCCGGCTCTTTCGGCTCCCAAACACCTCTTCATTTAGTACCACTTCTGCTGGTAACTGCTTAAGTTACATTCTTTTTTGTTTCAAGAAATATACGCAAGATTCTTCATTTAGAATAAATTGAAATAATCTGTCATACTGATGGTTACTGTTCCATCTAACACAGCTCTATGCAGACACATTATTTTGCAATTAACTTGGCATGATACAACATGAATCAAGAAATATGTTTTGCTGAAATATTTCAGGTGTAATCTGTTCATTGTCATGCCTTTCTGGTTTTTTTTCTGTGGGTGGGGAGGAGGTCGGCTCTCAGACGGGAGTTCATAGAGCCAACCTGACACAGATTCAAATTCATTTCAAAATTTGATTTTATATTAATTTTTATTTGTTCTGTCTGGAAAATATATACTGTCATCCACAGGAGCTTCTGATGTACAGTAGTCATTGATCAATATCCTTATCAACCATTATATGGAGATATATGATGGTTATAATGGTGATTTTGTGACATGTACTGACAAAAATAGTACATTGTCCTTGGCCCTTCTTTCTAGCTGCAATTTGTAAGATGGCCTTGAAGTCAACCCTCATATGACCTACTGGGAGGTACTGAGTGAGATAAAGAAAAGCTCATGTTCATAGCAGACCGTGATTTCTATTTCACTCCTTTTGACAGCTGGATGAGAATTTAGAGGCAGAAGCCCATAAATCAATCCACATGGGAGTGTGCCTCAAGACAATACTTTCATGGCACACTGCAGTCACAATGCTAAATTGGTTGGATAAGGACAAGACACAAGGAAGATTCAATACTTCTCACGTAGCCTGGGGTAGAGAACAATGCCAATGACACAAGCTTGTGCAAAGCAAAATCCCTCGCACGGTATAAGTCAATATCCAAGACTTTCACTTTCAAGTCACAGGACGCTCTGACACAGCGTGAAAGATAACAGGCCTTCTTCTTCTTATAACCCGATATCCCTGGTCTCACTGGTATGGATATTTTTGTCTAAAAAGTTCAAAGTAAACACTTCATAATCTCAACTTACTAACTTGACTTCTTCTCTTTCCCGTAGTCTTGTGCTTATTCGTCCCTCTGCTCTCTCCTCCTGTCACTTTCTGAAGGTGCTTCTGGGTCTGGAGCTGTAGAGTCTGGATTGGTGGCTCCGAGTCACCTGTGGGCCCCAATGTTCAAGCTCAACACCTGCTCCTACAATTTTCATTTCTAGTCCTCATTATTAGCCTTGGTATTACTGTAGTTATCAGTAAAAGTGTTCATTTTCTGTACCACTACTACTTTTTCTGTATGTATTTCTGTTGGTTGCTCCTTTTGCTTGATTGCCAGGTGTCTTAGCTTATCGCCCTCAACTATTTTTGCTGCTTGTTTGTACAAACTCAGCTTTTCCTAGCCTCACTTGTGTGTCATAATTTGGATATTACGGCTCAGGGGCGTTGCTAGACATAAAACTCTACTGGGGCACAGGACCCTTCATCCCCCAAGTAAATTTTTGATTTATTTAATTAGTTTTGATTGAAGTGTATGAAAGGTGTCAGTAGGTGCGTTACCAGTTTCCCTTGCTTACTCTATTAATGTTGGCACTGACATGTCAGAAAGCGCTTTGAACAGAGCATGCACACATTTACCATATTTCACCACCTAAGAAAAATTCTGCAACGGTGCCCTCCTACCTGACTTGTGAGCCTCGTAAACATTTAGCCATTTCTGCACAGTCACACCTGTCACTGCAGTACTCTCACTGTCACCTGCCCTTTAAAACAGTCTGTCTCTTTAATAAGGCTGAATGGAAACCTTTTCCATGGCTGATTTGAATGGACCTCTGCACACTAACTCAGTCCTCATAACGTCTGTTAGGATTGATGCTGGCCAATACAGCTCTGGCTGTGCTGGTACTGGCTGAAGTTGCCTGTATTTCATCTGGGTCATCTGAACTGGGTCTGTGCTAGTACTAGATTTGGATCAACTGTGCTTGTACTGGCTTACGATCCAGTTTACGATCCATCTACTTTACTGACCAAGTATAGCACCTGTAAATTATAGATAATAATAATTGCTATATATTAATGTTACCAGCTGCATCAGGCCCATTCAAACTGGCCCCTCCAGGTTTCCTTGGAAACATTTTCTAAGGTAAAACACTATTTACATAACTTGACTGAATAAGTTTATTGAGAGGTGTGCATCCATATCTCCCAGCTAATCAACATTTTAATAGTCAATGTGAATCCACTGCTTCCCATCTTGCATCACTCCAGAGTGGCAACTAAACCCTCACTGAGAGACAGATAATTATAATCTTGTTTTAAAATGATGTGTGCCTACGAGGAGGGCCTTGTGTTGTCTGGACTAATGCAAGATGGTGGTCCCACTAATGTTGCTGCTGGAATGCAATAAGGTCCGGCTGCGGACTGAAGCACTGCTCAGCTGGATCCTTCGTCTGAAATGCACAAGTTTCATTTTGTGCACACACATGAATGGTTATCTATTCCATGCTGCAGTTTACAAACATTGTTGCCCGTCTGCATTTTTAAAAAGTATTAAATAGTTGTATTTCAGTATAATATTGTTCAGTCACAGTCTGGCAAGCAACCAAGACAAAAACAGAAGCCCAGCTGGGTTAGCAGGACAAACAGAGATTCACCACAGCTGCGCTGCTCTCATCAGACTTTGAGAGTAGAGAATACAAATTTACCTTACCGCTGTTCCCGAAAGACACTCTCTCTGAGTCATTTTCTCTTCTTGTGCACAGAAGGATAGTCACTCTTTCCCAAAGGCTCCAAAATGTCCTTTCAGAAACCTGTGGGTGATCGCACTGTCCGCTCCATCCATCTTTTTCTCTAGGCTATGATTATAATATTTGAAAAATACAGTTAGTAGTGTAAAAACAGAACAGATGTAATACTTTTCAGTCTTTCTATCTGAGCTACAGGGCAAAAGACTACAACAGCCTTTAAGTCCCAAGCTGGAAAGGTTGAAGAGCCTTCGCCTCAGGGTCCAAGACAACAGGGTGATGGCAGCCTGAAGGCTAGAGTGGCTGTCGTTGTACAGTGCTCGAACAGCAAGTACAAATCTAGCTGGCGTATTAGCATTGAAGATGCTAACTGTGGTTAGCCTTGCTTTCTCTGATCTCATGCAATTTATGTCAGCTTTTTCACCTTCCTGTTACATATATTTACATAAAAAATAATTCACACAACTTTTGTGAAAAGGATTTACAGTATTTAAGTGAATACATAGTAAGCCTACTCACTTTAGGTATGACAATAAACAAGTCTTGGCCTCATATAGTTGATTTCTGTTTACCTTTTTATATTTGCTTTGTATCATTGCATATTGTCTGCAATGTACCAGAAGTGAGTCACACACTTGTTTTCACCTCACAACATGTTCTAATGTGACAAATAAACCTACCGTCTACCTTCTATATCATGAATTTCTAAGGCAGGGCCCACAGGGGATTCTGGCAGGGCTGAAGAGGAAACAATAACTAATGCAGCCAAACTGTGATTGAATAGTAAAAAATACCTGGTGCATCCATAAGTTAGGGTTAAAAAAAGTTAAAAAGTCAACACTGAAGGCTCGATTTCATTCCCTCTCCCACTTCTCAGTTCTTCTCATTCTTGCCCACATCAGGCTTTAGCTGCCTTTAGGCCTTGTGATGACAGTTGACAGGCACCGGGGCCACCGATTTGGTGTAGCTGGCTGCCTCACTTGATTTTTTAAGTGTCATGTGGAGGAGAGTGGGGTTTGACAACTCCTTAGGATGTTATCGCTGCCCTCATAAAGACCCACGAGTCCTTGCAGTACTTGAAGAAGGTTTGTGGCAGGCTACTCAATCAGCATTCCAGCATTCTTAGCTGGAACCCATGAGAGCTAATTCTGATTAATCTGTTTTCACATCTCATTGCTTTTTTTATACTTCTGTGCCCTGAGGGAGAAACACTCATTTTTTTCATTTCCTCCCGTTTTGATGGAGACTAAAAAGGTGCAAAAAAGTCCACTAGTTGGCTTTGTTAATCAGGAAACTGTGGAGGCAAAAAAAGTAAGATGTCTCAGTGTGTGAGGACCATCTACCTCTGCAGCTTCCCAACGCAAAAGGCATTAGCACATGAAGCTTGGAGTTCAAGGTGAATGTAACACATATCTCGCCAGACGCAATAACACAGGTTGTGGTGAATTAAAGCTTGAATATAATATAGCAGTCCTATTTCAGGACCATTCCATGAAAGTTGTTTAACGGTAAGTTTAACGGTTCTGCATATGTGTGGAATGTCCCACAAGAATACTCATATATTAAAGTTCATGTGACATCTTGGAGATGTTGTAAGAGATACTGGCCTCTGTTTAGTCCTACTGGAAGAGACACTATTGATATAAACTTCTAATATCAGAAGGCCGTCATTGCATCTTTGTGTAATCTGGCATGCTTTGAAAACTTCTCAAGCGTTAAATTGAAAAAGGGATGAACCACATGATGGCCCAGATAAATCGATAGGGTATTTTGCTTTTGATGAGTAATAATGAATGAATTTGAAATCCAAAATTGTATTTATGTGGGGTAAGATTCTATTATGAATGCCATTTTGCAGGTCACCCTGCTTTGAAATCATAGACTTGCACACTTACCGATGACCTGACCAGCTAAGTTTGTGCTGCCACTGAACAGCACCGCTGCAACAGTTGGGAACCAAAGAATCCATGCTATTATTTGTTTATCTATGTGATAGCATTTCTCATTAGGTATTTCTCAAACTGCTCCATAGGTAGAAAAATAAAACCCTATAACAGAAGAGAACTTTAATATTAGACAATTCTGCAAAATCCTAGTTGAGAGTCAGTGGCTACGTTTTTGAATGTTTAATATCAACATTGTAATGTCGCAGGTTTGAACCCTAAAGCATGATTTGAAAACCTTTACCCATTGCAGGGATAATGAGGGAAGTGGGAACAGGTGAGCAGGTGGGTGGGAAAGTAACGGTAATGGTAACGGCATAGGTCAGGTAAGGGAACTATGAACACTTAGTGAAGAAATATTTTGTCATGGTCAGAAGTAGCCAATATTACTGGTTCATCATTACCGGAGGATAAATCTACATTCTGACACAAGTTCTTCAGTTGCATCTCTTACTTTTGTTGACTGGTACATTACAAATGTCAAAGACTTGTTATCCACATGGAAAACAATGACAAAAAACGCAGACAGAAAAGGTGGCACAATAGCTAACAGGGAAAAGTTGCCAAGGTCCAAAACTCATTAATCTCGCAGTGTCCAAGGTCCTCCTCTTAAAATACAATGTCACTTTTTTCAGCGCACCCTCTTCCCTCACTACCTCATCCAAATATGCAATTAACTGGGGTCGTCATCCATGACCAGTAGCGTCAGTCAACAGTGCAGGTCTGCCACAAATAAATTAGTCCTTGAGGTATCTCCGAGCCCACCACATCAAACATCACACAACTAATTGGGCACTTGAAAGGCAATGAAAAGACAATGTAAGTTGAATGCTGTCTCTCAGAAAGTGAATGTGCATAATTAGAATGCAAAACAGAAGCCCCAGGAGAGCCATCTCCACCTGAGCACCTTCCTGGTATATTTATTAACCTTTATCACATCAACAGATGATGAACACGAACTTCTCAGATGACCTTTCAGTGTTATCTCTTAACTATGCAGGAGGAAGTCGGGGGCAAAATAGTTCACCAACAGCTTTCAGAACTGCAGTGAGAAGGTCACAAGTTTAATGTCAGAAAGTTTGAGCATTTTCAGCTGCCTGGGTGTTAGGTGTGGACAACGGCACATCAAATATCCTTTAGTACATTGTCGCAGCTTTTTGGTACCCAGCTAAAATTGACTCTGTGTGCTCTGTGTGTCCTCTATGGAAAAAATGAAAGACCCACCTGAAAGTCTTATCAGGACTGCCAAGTGAACCAATTTCTTTTGGCCGCATAATAAGCTGATGGGGAACTTGATAGCAAATAGCTTCTTATTTACACCTTTAGCAGATACAGAGTGATTTTGTGTTTGTGTTTTTTTTTTTTGTTAGGTCAAGTTAATGGATGGATGTCAGATGTGTTTTCATTGAAGTAGTTTAAGTATGTTTAAGTGGAAGTAAAGAAGATTAAGTATTTGTTGTTGTTGTAACAGCTAATGGAGAAAAAAATTAACAACAAATACCAAACCCTACACTTTTTGCATTTGGGATTTGATTTGGGAGTTTAGTTTAGAGACTTATAAAGCACTAAAGTCATGCGTTTAGTTGGCAGTGTGTCACCTTTCATAAAAGAAGAATAGGACGACAAAATATTAGACAGCTGCCTCAGGGACCCTTCCACAATGCGACAACATAAATTTTAAGAGCCTTCGTACATAATTTTCCCATTTTCCTCTCAATCATATCTTCCTGTCTCTGTTTAGAGTGAGCATGCTCCAAAGGGAATCGATTAAATTATGCATGGGGACAAATTGATACTCTGAGCTAAAGGTGGTCCTTATCATTAATTTCCCTCCTCTTCATTATCCTGTTATGATTCAAATGAATAATTGAAAATTCAATACTGTCACCCAAAATGTCTCTGAGTGCAGTGTCAGCCCTTCATTTTCAGTATTATGGGACGTCATGGGTGAAGCAGGCTGGAAAGAATTAGGGTTTAGAGGATGCTTTTATCTGTCTCATTACTAATTCTTTCAAATTTTATTTTTTAATTAACACTACCGTCGCCAGTGTAGTGGGGATGCTGATCAAATGGTAGAATCTTGATTAAAAGAATTCCTGCTGATGTTTTCAAGGCCTTTTATTTATTTATTTTTTTACATGTTTGGCTTGCAAGGATTTTTCCCAGCCTCCTAAAAATGTGTTTTCATTTTGTGCTGTTATGGCCCGTTATTTCATTAAAATAATTTTTTGAATTTGTTGAACCACATAATGCAAATTCAAGTTGTTGAGAATGCGGAAACTATATAAAACTAACTGAAACTGGCCTTGTATAGACAGAAAATTGGTATGTTGTTTACTTCCACAGACATGTTCCATATATACATTCGAAAATTAAAACTTTTAGTTCAGCTTTTTCAGATAGGGATAAATAGATAATTCCTCTTAACTGGCTACTTTGCCAGTTAAGTTCATATTATGCTCATTTTCAGGTTCAAAATCTTATTTAGGTGTTGTACCAGAACAGATTTACATGCTTTCATTTTCAAAAAACAAGCTGTGGAGTGATACATCTTGCCTCTACAAGATCTTTGTTAGGACTTGCACATGCTCCTAGGTAGGAACTACAAGCCAGTCAGACGCAGAGTAGGGCGGGCCCTTAGAAGCCGGTAAACACAGCTTTGGATCAGCTGTATATTATGTTCCCCTTACCAGCTTACCAACATGGACTGGAGCAAGAGTTTCAGTGGTGAGTTAATAAATTGTGCTGCAGCTCAGAGTTTTTCTTCAGGTGGGTTTGAGGGCGTGTCGGATTAGCCGCTAGGCAAACATTATGACACGCATTTTGCTGTGTCGTCACAGCAAAGTTAAAGAAAAGGCTGGACTACAAACGAGGTGGAACTCCCTTTGGGGTGGACTTTGGGCTTTTGCAAACCTATTACATGTACAAAAAGGTATATAACTAAATAAAGGAGAAGAAAAAATCCAAAAAAGCATAATATGACCTCTTTAAGGGCTTAGAATAAAAAAAAATACATATTTGTTTTTGGAGTTGGCGTGAATGTAAAAATGTTTAATTTAAGCATTGCCAACCTTACTGTACACTGATCAGTGAGTGACACCACAGCACTCTGACTGTCTATTGCCGTATTTGTGTGGAATCTGAGGTTGGGCCGAGAAACGCTCCATCACAGAAGACTGACGTGAGCGTGTTTTAATACCTCCCTGTTTTGAACCATCCTCAGTAAATCAGGGGACAAATCTTTATTTTCACTGATTGTGTTTGTGTTGACCCTAGATGAGGCTAATTACCTGGCCAGACTTTTTCATCATGACAGATGTCTTCCTTTTCTCTAGCTTGTGTGGGACCGGTTGGGGTTTGGACTTTCACGTGTTGCTACTGCTACCGACATCTCTGCTACCAGTTCTGTTTTTGAGGTGCTCAGATGGCCTCCTGTGATCCCCTTGGTGTCTTGTGTCAAGCAGTGTTGCTTTGTGCATCATCCTCTGGGTGGCATCATGGTTGTATTTGCCTTCTATCTGCTATAGGATGGCGCACTAAATAAAAACATAGACAAGAGAGATTTGCCTTTAAGTTTAACTCCCAATATTATCTATACATCAAGAACCTTAATTTAACTACTTAACTTGGGGCAAAACCACACTCCCAACTCTGAATTTTAATTAATTTGATTAATTTAAATAAGGAGACCATTTTCTTCCCACTTTAATGCAAATATCTCATCATTACACTATTGAATAAACCCACATGTGAGTACAGTATTGTACAGCAGATCCTGTGATAGTAAAAGGTATCAT
This sequence comes from Lepomis gibbosus, assembly GCA_029875015.1. Taxonomy (NCBI): domain Eukaryota; kingdom Metazoa; phylum Chordata; class Actinopteri; order Centrarchiformes; family Centrarchidae; genus Lepomis; species Lepomis gibbosus. The sequence continues at coordinate 19,608 of JAPMOB010234042.1, forward strand.
AGTCTACACAAAGGCTTCTGAGTCGGACTGATCAATGCCAGAGAGGAGCAGTAGTCGTTGGTCAGTGAGGGAATCATGAGCTGCACTGCAGCAATCCATCATTTTGGGTTTCCAAATCTTTCCCACACCCATTACATATTGACATAGTGGGTGATACATGGTCTGAGTGTTCTCAGGATGTTGGATTTCAGAGCCAAGCATATGGATTTTTTCTTCATAGACAGCTGCACATATACTCTTTCAACCACTCCAGTGGTCTGGTAAATAATTTATTTACCATCTTTCCTGAGGGAGCTCAAGTATAAGTAGGCCAACATGTCTGAAAGTGTGGTGAAACACCTCTTCCTGCTTGGTAATTCTGTGCATTAAGACTTCACGGCATTAGATATTAACTAGCTCTTTTTTTAGCTCTACAGTGGCTTTGATCTACAGGTCTGCTCAGTATTTTGATCTCAGAACAGAGAAGCCTCAAAAAGCAGTCACATGGTTTGGCAGTACTGTGTAGTTCAGATGGCAGATCAGGGGGAACAAATAATCATCCCTGATGTGAAGACCTAGAAAAACCAACACTGATCTTAAGTTGGAAGGTAGTTTGTCTCTCCCAGTCGGGGGGAAACTCCCCTCCGTCTGTCTGCTTGTTATTGTGTAGGAGTTCTGAGGACAAAAATATCATTTAACATTGTGGTCTGTACTAAAAGTGTTTTTTCACTTTTTCCTTAAGGGATGATGTTGTTTTATCTAAAATGACTAAACTGATGATACAAAATAGTAGAGCCCAACCGATATATCGGCTGGCCGATATTATCGGCCAATATGAGGTAATTGCATTTAATCGGCCCCTTTAATCGTTTAACGGCCGATATGTGACTATTAAAAAAGAAACCTAGAGTAAGATCCTTCACTCATGTCATGGGTGTTGCATAGTTTGCCCGCTGTTAACAACACTGCCTCACCACAAAAACCACAGAAGAAAACAATCAGCTGACCGGAGTTTAACAAGCTGAACAAGAATCTAACACGGCTTCCTCTTTGTGTGACGTAGATGTGAAACGCTGTAGTAGGTTTCAATATCGGCCTGTTCTAAGTGTAGTTTATACAGTAAAGGGGTCTACTATCCAAATCATTCTTAAAATCAAAATATCTGCTCATAATTCAGCTCTCTTTCACTTAATATTGGCATCGGTCCCCAAAAAACCCATATCGGTCAGGCTCTACTAGATGATAGGAGGATGATTTTATTGTTAATTTTGTCTTTTCATTGCATTTTTTGATACTACTAAAAAGATGGAATAAAATCATTTTAATTATAAACATCTTAATTAATTAATTATAACTATAGAATTATTGTTACGGGTCCAGGTGTCATTGACCCATTAACCCTCTTAAAACTGCCTCATTGAATTTCCAAACTTGGCCACAAAATGAAAAGCCGCTTTGATAAAATGTATAGCCTACTTTTTCATAATATGTGGGTTTCACTCAATAAGAGCAATATGGGGATTATCCTAATGACACCCACTAATGCCATTATAATGATTTTTGACAAGAATTATCCAGCATGGTGTGTAGTAAATTATAAAGCAACTTTGAACTTATGATCTTTCAAATGTGTTGTTCAAAAGGTACAGGCTTTATCTGCTGAACAATAATCTAACAATCTTATCAAACAATCTACGAGGCTAAGATTATAATTTATGGTTCCACAGATGTTATGAATCAACCAAACCTAACCTGAAACTTGTCAAATGAACAGAAGGTCAACCTTTGTGTTACTATAGATCAACTGAAATACAGCATAATAAGCTATATCTATAACTGAGTGTGAAAATACTTGATCTCAAAAGAATATCCAGTAAGAATATTTCATTCAGCATTTCCTTTTGTTTGCAAAAAAGAATATTGTGTTGCTACACTACAATCAAGAAAAATACAATTTTAGAAAGGGGATGAAACAAGCTAATTTAATTAGGAAATGAACGTTTTAAGGACTCAATTACAGGCAAAAATGTAATTTGAAAAAAACAGACAAATCAGATAAATAATTTCTCTCTTTGCAGGTGAAAAAAAGCACTTGCAATGTGAATATTCAAAGAATCAAAGAGACACTGACCCTGAAACCAAGACTTTTCATTTTTCCACTGGATCAGTTTGTCCTCCAAAAGGGTTGCGCTCCTTTTGCACAGCAATAATTCTTCAATCAGCATGTGACAAGATAAAAAAAAAATCTTGGCAGCTGTCACACATCATCAGGGAGGGGGAATCAGACATCTTAAGGGTCCATGATAGAAAATTAATGAGATCTTCCCTGTATGCCATCACAGTTTTGTCACAGCTGGACTGTGAGTGGTTCAGTGCCCTCGCTGGGGATCTTTCACTATAAATCTTGTTATTGTGCATTTGTGTCTAACTATGGCACACCAGATGACTATAGTTAGGCATATGCTTTGGTTAGCTGAAGGGAATTCAAGCAAAATCACAGGGAAACAGTGTTCTGCAAGTGGAGCTGCTACTCTAATTGTATTCCACAACATGCACCTACCCTTCTTATCATAACAGGATGAGTAGTAAATACAGAGCTATGACTTATTCAGCACGACATTGACTCACTCTGGCAGTTTCTACTATACTAGTATTTGCTGGAGGTGGCTGTGAAATTATGCAGCACCAGGGGACACGTATGTGTGCCTTCCACATCAATGTTTCAAGATCTGTTCACTCCACTGGTCCCTACAGAGGCCAGCACTCTGCTTTCTCCTGCCTTTTTGCTTCAGGACACCACCAAACACACTGTACTGTATATAGATGAAAAGCCAGTGTGAATCAGAGAACACTACTGCACATTCTGCATGCTGAAGAAAATCCAAATGGTTATTTTTTTCCAATGATAGAGAGGAATTTAATAAAAAAAAGCTCAATAATACCAAAAAATATAATTGGACACATCAACTGGTAAAAAACAACATTTATTTGCATGAAGTACCAAAGCTAGAGCAAGTGATTTGATCCTGTACAGCTTATGGCGTCATTACTCCTTCAAAATAAGACATCACCATAGAGTCTAATTGCCAAAACCGTCTTCATTTTTTTCAGCTTTCCAACTTGTAAACTATATCACTACTAATTGTGAAATTCTTTTAAATAAAGTCTCTCCTCATTGAAATGGGCCTTGTGGTGTGATTGTTTAACCAGCGACTGTTTTCAAGATGAAGTTTGAACTTTCATCTCAACCAAACCAATGTGGACAAGAAGTCCTTTAAATGTTTAAATGAACATCTACTATTCCATGACAAACTCCATCTGCTAAGGAAGATCATGTGATACTATTAATACTTATTACTATTATACTATGAGACTTGTACTATTTATACTAATAAAAATACATTCCATATTTAATCAGTTATTGAAATTATTGATTGATTCTTTAACTTTTGAAAAGATGATATTGTAAGTAGCTCTGCAGTATTTAATGTCACATGAATGTTAAACACTTGATTATAATCAAGATAATCATGGATGCACTGAATATTTATAAGGCCCAAGAAAAGGCCACCATGGAAAGATACTGGTGTTAAACAAGTACCAAATGAGATTTAAATGAGCTGGCTAATTAAATATCTAAGAGGACTGTCTTCATGAGGGCACAGAGTGCTTAAACACAGCCACACTTCTTATTAAAATATATATTTATGTGCCCTGTATGCCTTGAATATATTTTGGCAAATGCTGACTATGAACCAAGAGAACACAAATTTGACTCTACAGGGGACAAATCAAATATTGTCAATCTGTTCAGAACACAACCCTAACTCTTCACTCATGCTTGAAAGTGTGACAGTATATTTCTCATGTGCAAGGAAATGCATGTCTATGCAGATCCTGGGATGGATCTCCTGTGACCCTACAACACGTCCTGTTTGGAAAACAAGAATCAATCAAAGCAAGTCTAGACATGATGAATAGCAGCCCCAAGAAACACAGCGCAATTTAATTAGCCTCAAGGAGAGGCAGATTTAAAGTGGGTGTCGGGCCACAACCAGAGACAGAGGCCCCCTCGAGCTTAATCTGAACTTTCAAAGAAATCCAATTAAAACAGCGACACTAAAGAGGCAAACACTTGCGGGGTATCTTTTGTGTAGCCCAACACTGCTTCTGTACAAAAAAAATAAGGTATTTTCTCACCACCTGGGGAAATAGCCCCAGTTGTTGCGGCTATTAAAAAGTCAGCATTTCCTTTTGTGCAGCGGAAACGTGGAGGCTGCACTGACACAAGACTCTTTGTTTATCTGCTCTGTTTGTTTTCCTGGGATCACATAGCCATCTTTCTCTTGAGGTGACAGAAAGGAAAAAGTGAGACCACAGTAGTATCCACAATTGAATAGCCTGTACTCCACAGAAATACGAGCATGTAGGTTGTTTCAGGAACACAAAATTATGACTCATGTTTACGTTTATTGAGGCAAGACCATCGCTGAGTAAATGTTCTTCTGTTGGTTTAATATTCCATTCAGAATATTGAAGACCACATTAACGTTGCACTGTTGGGGATTCTGAATTTGCTATTAGAGCAGACTAGATTATTATGGCATGGATTAAATTTTACTTTTACTTTTACAGTCATTCTGTGAACTCTACTCCAGCATAGTATAACAAAAATAGATTTTAAGATCAGTAATGATGTTAACATCTAATTCCTACCCTACCTATGTTATGTAACTTAAAAATAGCAGCATCAGACAAGTTTTGCCTCTTTTTAGGTGGCATTAGTGAAAATTTTGTCATATCCTTAAAAAGATGAAGAAAGCCGGGGTACAATAAGATACAAAATAGGCAACAAGTCCTCCAACCTGAATTATAACATAGCTCGTTTTAACAATCTTCCATATACGACTCATATGAGCGTATCCTAAAATAGCACCCCTACTGGTGACGTTTAACAAACCTCCAAATATGACTCAAATTGGTGGTGATGGCGCAGTGGATAAGACACATGCTTTTGATGTGAGAGATCCGGATTTAATTCCCCTCTGTGACGCATACATACACCGATGTGTCCCTGAGCAAGATAATTAGCCCCTAGTTGACCTAACCCTTTGTCACTTTGGATAAAAGCGTCAGCTGGATAAAGAAATGTGATGTAATGTCCCATGAGTATATCCTACGATAGCGCCCCTACCGGTGGCGTTTGTCCATGCCTCCCAAAACTGCAATTCCAACCAGACCTACGTTACATGAATCACGTAACCTACGTCACATGACATAAACACATGGAGACTGTAGCGACACAAAGGAGGTGAACCGGTTCACCGGTCGACATGCATACAATCACTGACTTAGGCACACAGCCTTTGAAGGTTAGGGTAAGAGTATGAGTGTATGGGTGGCTGTCAACATCTTTAAGGCTACTAGAGATAGATAGATAGCTCATGCTAGCACTATGAAGCTAACATAGCTAATGTTACTTTACTTTATTAATTAAAAAAATAAATCAATGTTGTTTTATACAGGAACCCAACGCTGGTCTCATTTCCCAAATGACGTACAGATTTTTAGGCTGCTTTAAATTTCTTTGTACATTTGGACTTAGCCCCAAAATGTTTGCGGCGTGTGTCTCCGACCTCTGTTGTCGACAGTTTAGCAAGTTGAGCATAGAACCCACCACCCCAAATATGCTCAGCTCACATGTTGCATGGTAGTTTACTTAATAATTTGGTACAGCGCTCACCCACTCTACCTCAACCTCTGTTTATTTTTTTAGGGCCAATTTCAACTGTGAGAATTTCCATTGTTGCACCATTTGCTGAGAATATTACATGTGTTTCATGTACAGCAACTTTAATTTAATGCTTCTGAGCAATCTCCTGCAGTTTCTGACTCGCTGACTTAATGAGCAGTCTTATCAGCACCTCCATAATAACACTCGCATATTTGAATGTGTTTAATGAAAGGGCATGTTGCCGCTATGCCACCACTCTAAGTTTGTTTTAATTAAAGAAAATCTACACTTTTTTTGGCTTTATTGGGTCCTATGGGTAAAAACATAAGGTTCACTACTGCTCTAGCATGTTGTAGCTCTGTGAACAGTGACTGAGACTTAACACCAATATTATCTCCATTTCATCAACTCTATTTTTTCTGGGTCAGAAAATCCACCCTATCCCCAGAAAATCCTCCTGAATATCAGCACAGCCATCTTTCCACCGTTGTTAGATGATTCTTGCCAGAGCTAAACATCCACATGGTGTCACAGATAAGGAGTGTGCCAAAAATCCCGTTGTCCCATTTTCATCTCCAACTGGAAAAGTTAAGTGTTTGCTAATTGTGAGTGGACTGTCCTAGATTTATAATGAGATGTGTCTTTTCATGCTTCAGAAAGTAGCACATCAGAAAAATCATGTGACAGATTTAGGTTAACAAAACTTCGGTATGTTTAAAAAATCAAAGAATTGATTCAAGTAAGGATTTTTTTCAATGGATGTAGAGCTTTCTATTCTAGAGATGTGCTGTTGTTTTTCTCTATCTGTGGACTTTATGTTTATTAATTCTGAGATGCCGCACAGCACACAAATAAAATACTATATTTGAATGTTGAAAGCCCGTGTTTATGCAGAGCTATGGCACATAATACTGAAGTAATAGGAAATCTGCATTTTAAACACAGATCTTTTAGAATAGTGTGCATTGACAATGATCTCAAATTAAATGACCTTCTCTTCAAGCCACTGACTTAAAATAAATATCATCAGTTGCCCATTGCTTCTTTCTCAAAAGCCAGCTTTTCAATTTCAAAGCTGTCCATTTGCTTGAAGCAGAACAGGGTCCCTCTGCATAAATCTTGGCCCATCTCTCTTCTGTGGAACAAATGAGTGTCTTAAATTAAATTTGAGACAATTAGGCTGCCTGCTATATGTAATTGGTTTTCTGGATGGATCAAATGGTCACAACTCAGGCCTGGATGAGAGAAAATGTGGGCAGATTAAGGAGTGCAAGAAGGGAATTTGGGCTGAGGAGTCCCAGATCAGCTTCATCAAACAGATTGGTAATAAGATATCACAGTGTTGTGTTTTCCATCGGGTACCAGAACAGTCTTTATCTCAGACATGTATTTCCTCCTCTTCTCTTTCCCCTTCTTCACTAGGGCCTTGATAGCCATGGAGAGAGTGTGATTTACTTTACACCACTTTCTGCCACGGCTGCTTCAGAGTCAAAATTCAGATGTCAGACTCAGAGCATTACTCTCTGTTATCAAATTTCCATAGACGACTGACAGTTCAATTTTGCAGCTCAGCAGAGCTTAATCCAAAGGAGCACTTTCTGGGAAGTAAGGCTGCAGATTTAGTGAAATGTGCTGTAATATTCATGTTTGAAAGTAATAAGACCATGCTGAGGAAAAGACCCAAACCAAACCTGTGATTCCATGCTACAAAAAGGCCTGTTTATAAACATATCATATATGAGAGCTAGGAAAGGTTCCTTGTGGAGGTCTTCAAAAAGTTTAGAGATGCTCACAAATCTTTGAGCTGGAGTCCAACTCAAGTCTCAAGTCTCTGAGCTAGAGTCCAACTCAAGTCTCAAGTCTTTGAGCTGGAGTCCAAGTCAAGTCTCAAGTCTCTGAGCTAGAGTCCAAGTCAAGTCTCAAGTCTGTGAGCTAGAGTCCAAGTCAAGTCTCAAGTCTGTGAGCTGGAGTCCAAGTCAAGTCTCAAGTCACTGAGCTAGAGTCTAAGTCAAGTCTCAAGTCTCTGAGCTAGAGTCCAATTCAAGTCTCAAGTCTCTGAGCTAGAGTGCAAGTCAAGTCTCAAGTCTCTACATTAGACTCTCAAACCCAGTGTAACGTTGACTAAATAAAACTCTAACATAACATAATAAACAATAAACCTGTTCTTCACTCACAAAGTACAACCATGTAGCCTAATGTACGATGCATCTAACTAATCGCTTATAAACTACTGTAAGTCAGCACATCCCCCCAGACTCCCAAACCAGTGTAATGTTAACTAAATAAAACTGTAACGTTAACTTACATGATCAACAATATATAATTAACGGGATGGCAGCCAGTGGGACATAAATGATTTCGTTAATTGATTACCACAACTTTGGCAAGCAAACATATGCTCATTCATCTTTTCATAACAAACAACAGTCGAAGTAAAGCTCTCGTAGGTCGTAGCTAAAGCAAGAAGCAAGCTAACGTTTGATGGCCAGTGCTGAGCTATACATGTTTACTCACCTCAGGTTACTAACCTATTTTGCATTCAGCGGTTCTTTTGTTTGGGCTTTGTTGTATGAAGTTTTAAAGCCAAAGTTTATGATGAAGCTGCCGGTGTTTGTTGTCCTCTCTCGTGTGTGGCTGTGCGGAGAAGATACATAGTATGTGTTATGTAGGTATGTTATAGGTAACGCAGGGAAGGGGAATAACAGCAAGCTCATTAGATGTTTCCTAAATATTTGTTCACGAGTCCCTCAACTCGAGTCCAAGTCAAGTCTGAAGTCTTTTGAGGACGAGTGTCAAGTCAAATCAGAAGTCACTGTGTGCGACTTGAGTATGACTCGAGTCCGAGTCTCAAACTCGACTGTTGAATTGCAGCGTTATGTAATGTAATGAGTTGTCGTCTTGCAAAGCCTGCACACATGGAGCTCCCCCCTAAGCAGTCAAGTAACACAGGTACTTCAAATAGCTATAAAAGTAACCTTTGAATGTATTGTTTGTATGATACTAGCATTTAACCCAGGAATGTTGGTTTCTTCTGTGATTCGCTATTGATATTTAGCATTTAGCTGTGTTTAAATAGCTGTTATTGGTATTACTGTCTGGTTTTGAGCCCATTATTGGTTATAATTGCATAAGATTTAGTACAGAGTTGACCATGCTTGTACACTAGATACTTACTTCTGTATAGCAAACATTGCAGTGATTTATTCAGTCCTTTCAGTTTCACTCCGTTTTCACATCTTCGTGCACCTTAAGTCAGCAATAACATTTTGAAGGTTGACAGCTACATCCTGACTCTCGTGTCTTTTGTGAATGGAGTTTGGCTAGCTGTCTAATTGAGGTTGCTACACCTGAAGGAGAACAGTAAAGAGCCACGTTAGTTTAATCTGCACCAAACCTGGTTTCACAGTGAGAACGCCGGTTGATGAAATGTAAGGTGATGTCTTTTTTTGCAGACGGGAGAAGCAGCACATCAGAACAGTATGGAAGTGGCAGCATCCCTGAAAGAAGTGGTATTGAAGCACAGCAGTGTTTATAGACAGAGCAAAACATCCTGTTTACTCCCTTCAAACCCTTAAGGACGAACATGCAGTATTCATGCTACATTCTATTTGTGGAGGAAGTGTTATGTATAATGCAGGCCTCCATATAGCGTTAGACAGTTTGGAGGGTGTGTGGCAAAGACTTAGCACATCACATGCCAGTTAGCACTTCAGACTCAGAGGAGAAATGCTCACTAATTGAGGTCAATAACTTTTAAAAATCCTTTTCAGCCCATTTGTCTGCTCCTTTTAAGTGAAACGGAGGAACGTCCCCTTGGACTCCTGTGCTGAAATTAAATGCCTTATAATACGTCAGACCTCTTGTCACTGAGGTGGATGTAAAAGCAGCTCCCACGCCTGTCCCTGATACGGGTAGGGAAGGTCTCTGGGCTACTTTATTCATTAAATGGACCTATTATAGCTTAATCTGAGCCGCTGTGGCTGCTGCAATCTCATGTCAATGGACTTGTCAATCAGAGTTTCCCAGGATACTGTGATACTTATCAAGGTCCCTTGGACCTAAAGCTGAACAGTAGAGGAAAAGACATTTCACATGGTGATGACAATGAAAAAAATCTGTGTGCATATCTGTGTGGAGCATATGGTGTACCCATTGGATGCAGTTTGATGAAGGAAATAAGAAAAGCCTTTTCATGGTGGTTGCCTGTCTCTGAGTATTAGTCTTGCAATATGGAAATTCAGCACTGCTGGTCATGCACTGTTGATTACACTGCACATTTCCATCTACAGCTGAGACCCTATTGTGCTTCACACTACTCTCACACACAAAGCTATGTCATGTAAACACACTATATGAAGGATTCTGCCTTTGTTGTCTTTCTGATGTCTAGAGACTCAAGACTCAAGGTCACTTTATAGCCTGCACATGTTTCTAGGAGTCAGAACCTCCCTGAAAACAGAAATGATGAAGGCATGAGTCAACGGGAGAAGCAGCTTTTCAGAGTGCAAGTTAGTGACTTGGCAAAGAAAAAAATAAAAACACAAATGTAATCTTTACATGTGCATTTACACATAACATTACAATTACAAATAATTTCTTCATTTATGTCGTCAATAATCTTAGAAGCTCAATGAGCACACATTTTGGACAATGCCAGTGTTTAGTGCAAATGGGGGAAGTGCAGGTAGTTTGTCATTTATGTGGAGCAAAAAATGTGTATCACATTAGAAATGGACACCAGAGAGCACAGTTCATGTCAACTCAGATCAACAACTTGTCTATTTGTTTAACCTTAAAGCGTGTGAACAGGTGAAATTGGGACAGGTGCATCTGAAAAAAATTTATAAAAGCCAGCATCTGTTGTGTCTGGTTTGGGAGAAAAGACATTTTCTGTAACTAGTAGGATGAATGTGGCAATTCATATTTCAGACTTGCAGGTGCAGCTCAAAATATTTGTTTATAATAATAATAGACTTGCTAGTTTTAGGCCAGAGTGCTGTGGTGGACAGTTTTTTTGCTGTTTTGACTTTTATTTTTCTCTTAGGGTCGAGGCTAATGTTACTTATGTTTAATGACTAACTGACTGGATATCTTTCTTTTGCTTCTCATTCTGTAGCTTTTTACTGTTGTGCAATGCAGCATCTAATCAATGTTTGGCGTGTTTAGAAATGAAACATGATGCTTTAAAGTAGAGTTAGTTATTTAACTACATGGAAACACCCACTTACTTTCAAGTTCAGCCAGTGGAATCAATTCTGCCTACAGTGTAGTTCTCAAAGATATTTCATTAGATCAGCACTGCGGTCAAAGTCTCATCGGTAATATTTTCTGTGTCTCTTTATTGTCTCTAATTCTGAGAGACTGACACAGCAGGCTTTTATAGATCATGTATCAGCAGTCAAAACAGCCACAGAACAGTAGTTCAGTCCATATTCTGATGAGGGAAAATGTCTTTATCCACCCTCATAAAAAGAAAAACTTTTTTTCCTGATTCCATTTCCAATCTGTGCACACTGGCTGGTTTATGGGTCCAGTGCCCAGTGAAGAGCAGTTAATTGACATGGACTGTTGCATGTCTACAGGACACCAATAGAGCCATGGCTCCCCTGCAGCCTGAGTGCTGCTCAGAGAGCACAAAGGCAGCTCCGTCTGAAAAGGCTACCTCAGAGCATGAATACTAATGGAATTGATTTATACCTCCATTTCCTGCAGGGAGACTTGTGGACTTTTATTGCCAAGGAGGAGCCAAGACCCTTGTGTGTACTCAATATCAAGTGGTGGAAAAGCAGCTGCAGTGCGACCCACAGAGCTTCTGCAGTTCTATCACAAATTGAGCAACTAGGTCCGGTGCCATTATGGAGAAATTGCTGTGTGAATATTCCAGTTGACTGGAAGAGGAGAATCCTAATGAATGTTGGTGGTGTGGGTAAATTTCATTTTCATTGACTACACCAAACTTTGGATATGGGCTGGTGAGGTAAATCTGTATCCAAATTTAAGTTTCTATGGCAAAGAAAAACGTGTTGTCTGTAGTTCCCATGCTGTAGTTTTTTTCCTAAATGTTGTAGACTGAGGAAGGTCTGCTCAGTTTTTCTAAGCTTAAAATAGAGTAGTTTGCTGTCTAGTCATTTAGCAACCATTAACAAGGCTAGTATCCACTTCATACATAAGCTTATGGGCAAATAAAATGTACATGATTAAAGAAATGGTTAGCCAAGAAACTTAAAAAGCTGACATTGCATTTTAGATGAATGCCAACACTGAGTGCCGTAACAGGGGCTAGCGTGCTGTTTAAAGGGCTTAGAACACACATGTAGCCGAGTAGAGGAGAGACAGGTGAACTGAACGTTTCATGAGTTGACGGCGGCTTTCAGCCATATTGTTCTGTTGGGTATACAGATACAGTGATATAGATACAGTGACTAAAACCAACAAGGAGTCTGAAAAAGTAAAAAGGCCATGATTAGAAGAAAAGTCTGCTAGTTTTTAGGCTAATTTATGCAGTCTAAAATGTGATAGGCTTAAGCTAATGACCCTTTGACAGTTAAATCACAGCCACAGCCTGTGATTTTAAGAAATAATAAGGATTTTATGGTGATGAGGAATCGCACAGCTGTAAAGGAAAGGGTTGAGCTGGATTTATAACACGAAAAAACAAGAGCATATTTTCTCAAACTGAACATGTTTTATGTCGATTACCTTGTTTTCATATTCATTGGATAAATCAGACCGTTCTCACCCCCGGACGTCCAATACTTTCAGAAAAAGTGACAAAGCGTAGTTATTTGATGTTATCTGATGTTCTCACACAGACCGGAAGTACTAGCTTGCTACCTTTGTGTTAAAGTGTTTGACAGCAGAATTTATTTATTAATTTCCCAATTCATAGCAGAAAGCCCTCATTAACAAGTGGAGGTGTGGAGTTAGAAAGCGGTGGCATTTAACAGTCAGGGATAGTCTAACAAAAGACACTACTGATTTGCATTAATGGGAAGTTTAGGATCCATGTTTTTGAAGACTGACTTTCAGTGACTGCATGTTGAAAATCGATTGCTGACCAACTTTATTAAAGTATCATATAAAATTGCTGAAGTACCCCTGAGGAAATGAGATCTTGTTCATAGCTTTATTTGCTGTTGTGGACTACCCCATGTATGTTCAATGCCCAGTAGCCTAGAAGTAACCCAAAAGCCACCTCAAGAGATTTATGGCTTTTCATTCTGGGATAGCTAGGACAATGTACTTAATAGTTAAACTTAATACTATTGCTATTGCCTCTACTGCTTGGCAACATGCTAATAATAAGAACCTGTCTGTTTGGGGAACTGGCAAAGCATAAATTACTCTACATCTGTTGCAACAGACAGTGAGAAAGATTTTGTTCCCCCCTGCTCTGCAAACATGTTTTTATTGAAGCACGGCAGCATCCCGCCAAGTTGTCTGATGTGTCAGGCAAGTGAAAAAACTTATTTATGTACCAACTGAACAACTAAATAAATGAGTTATTCATTTTTATAAAACGTTTTTTTGGTGCAAACACAACTGTACTGCAAATGAGATTGATGGCAGCTAACCTTTAAAGGAGAACTTTACTGCAGTAAATTGGAAGTAAAGTAAAGTGGAAGGTAAATAAAATGACAAGCTTTGCACTGTGTATGCTGAAAGGTGGTGTAACCTCCTGGGGAAAAAAAAGTAATTTAAACCATACCAAACCAAAACTCTGACAAGCATGAACCTGCAAATGTCAAAGCACCATCGTCAGGTAATTTAGTTTGAGTGTTGGCTTCCTTTTTGTGCTGGAATTAAACCCCAACTCTGTTGCCATCCCTAATCCTTGCTTGGCGTTCTTCCATTATCTTTTCAGTGGATTTGTTTGATGTAAAAGGTTTGCCGATACCAATATCACAGACCCACTTATGACAAATTGCTATGAGATAGATGCTATTTGCATCGCTTTGATGTCCCTGTGGGGATTTTGAAATACCCTCCAATCATGATTTGAACAACACAGTGCATTCTGTTTACAGCCCTTTTCGCTTTTATTGAATAGATGTTGAAATTCCTTCTGAGAAAAAAATAAAATGTAAAAAATGCACAACAGCCACGTTGAGATGAAAAACAGGATTGACTGACAGAAACAGTAACATGTGATATACATTGAAGGTTTTAGCACATATACTTCCTTAACGAATGCCATGCAATGGGATATGATCCATTACTGCAGGTCACATCTCAGTCTAACAAGTCAGGGATGATGTTGCCTTTCCAAACCAGAAATACACTGAATTTCACGTCCGCTTCTTCCATATACTGTTTTTTATTTTACACAGGCGGAGCAGTAGCCAAAGGCTCGCTGCAGTACTGTTTGAATGTAGAAACACAAGACGATGAAAAATTATATGAAATCACTTTATTCTCAGAGTGTGCGGTGATTCCATTTTTGCAGGAAAGTTACAGACTGAAATATCTGTCTAAAATGGCATGCAGTGAGGCTAACAGGTGGAGCTTTGAAACACAGAGAAGACACAAAACGATTTTATCAACAACCTTGCCTAAATCGCACACCATAAGCATGCATACATTTTGTCAACAAATAGGGAGATAGAGAGCGAGAAGGAGGGAGAAGGGTGAGAAGATTACACAGTACAAAAGAATGCACCAAATTAACATGTTTTTGTTTTTTCTTCAAAATACCAACCACCAGAGGACACAAACAGGACCGGCTACAGACAAGAAAGAAAAAATACTGCACAAGAGTAAGCATCTTCTCAACATGTACAGAACAGAGAAAGACAGATGCAAAGAGAGATAAACATCAGACAGTTACATTCAAGTCACATCAAAGGAGTATGTTGTTTAAGTGGAATATTTTTCAGGCAGTTTCTTAATCATATTAATGGCTGTATGAGTACAAGTGAGTGACTTCCAACTCAACACTGAATTGGAGTCTACTGGACGACTAAATATTGATTACGCATGACTTGGGCAGTTTGTTTGGGCAGTGGTCTATTTAGAGCGCAATCAATTGGCATTTACAAGATGATGATAAATGGGTTTATGATAGTTTATGATGGATGAGAGGCAAAGGGTGATATGATTTCAGAGCACAACAGTTTGGAAAAGGTTCACTGGTAGTCTGAAGACCTGGACACACGCTGATGAAGTTTGCTAAGGTTTTGATGCTGGGAAGGTCTTATACAGAGGTTGAATGGGCAGTAATTATAGCTTTCTGAAATAGTCTGGGCCAAACAAGAGATATGTCATTCATAAATAAAAGTTAGTGTAGGCTTGCTAGGCCCCTGGCAATGAAATTGTTCAATTGTTAGCAGAGAAGGCGAATTATGCTAAGAGAAGGCTAGTTATGGTTTAAACTTCTAGTAAAACTTAAAGGTTTTATACCTGAGAATTTCAAAATAAATAAGATATGCAGTAAATAATTAGAATGAAACCTATTGTTTAAGTATACTATTACCAGCACTCTTCTTTGGTTTGATTGGATAACGGCGTTGATAATGGATTTGAGTGTTGTTGATGTGTGTTTTCATAACTGTAAACAACTATCGGTTGCTAATTATCTGCAAACACACTGTTTGAACAGAGGCTTGCAAAGGCAGTTTACAAGTACAATAAAATCACAGCTATTTCAATAAATATGCTCTACAGGTGACCTTACCACACGGTGCCCTTGGATGTTTATATATATATAT
>JAPMOB010234044.1:0-13753 GCA_029875015.1 Lepomis gibbosus
TCCACTACTTTATGTTCTATATTCTATTGTATTTTATTATCTTGTTATTTTATTCTGATTAATTGATTCCATGTGTACAGAACTTTGGTCAGCAGAAGTTGTTTTAAATGTGCTTTATAAATAAATTAGACTTGACTTGACTTGACTCCATTTTAGATGTATCTGACCTGTTCAGCTTGTTTAGATTAATCTTAACAAAATTTTAATAGAATTTTGTAAATTGGAATGTTTTTGAATGCAGTTTGACCAGAAACAATTAATATTTGAATATCTAAGGCTTTTTTAACAGAGATCCCTCTGGTAACAAGCTTGCATACAGTTTAGTAAATGCAAAGAATCAAAAGGGAATTCGATCAAACTCGGATTCAGTTTTTTTTGGCGCACACATCTGCACATACAAAGGTAACCTGCTGTGCATCACTGCACATGAAAAGCAAGCATGTTAGACATCTTAATGTTTCCATATCTACCAGTTCAATGTGTGTGCACTTTCTGCTTGGATTTGCATTTACCATTTATTTAAACTTGTACATGCTTCCCATGAATTGCAGACATTAGTGTAATGGGGCCTCAAATTAGAGTCTGCATGATCTTCAATTGGTTTCTAAATCTTCCAGTAATCATCACTT
This sequence comes from Lepomis gibbosus, assembly GCA_029875015.1. NCBI lineage: Eukaryota > Metazoa > Chordata > Actinopteri > Centrarchiformes > Centrarchidae > Lepomis > Lepomis gibbosus. Next base: position 630 of record JAPMOB010234044.1, read on the forward strand.
TTGTATCATGAACGAATAAAATGGTCATGTGAAAAAGTCTAGTGATTAATTAGTGAGGAACAAACATTTAGCTGCTAAACAGCCAAAAAGTTTGCTCGGGCAGGTGGAGACCAAACCAGAGTTAAATAAAAATATTTTCATTTGCACACAAACACCTCAGTGGTATCATATTGCTGCTTTGTGTCTGCCTGATGAATAATTGTCTGCAATTAGCTGCACAACTCCTTATTCAAGGCTGTGGCTGCATGAATAGAGCTGGATCAGGTCAGCTGCCATTGTCTCTCAGTTGACCAAAAAACCTAGATCTGTGAATGCAATTGTATACTAATACATTTAACCATAAACACTTTAAAAGGTGATATGTCAGTGCTGTGCTTGCTATAGAATAATGAAGTGACAAATAGAGCTGAATGTGACTCTCCTTAACATGAGGCCTTTTCTATTATAAGGCATTCTGGTGAGGAGTTCTCAGTGTTCTTTTGTAACCAGAATGACTGATGTTGGCTGTCCAGTAACAATTTTTGAGATTAGGAAGTGCAAGCTGACTATCAAAGTACTACAACACTGTGAGGGAACTGTAGAATTGTCTTCTCTGTTGACTTCAGCATTAATATGTTTTGAAATCATTATTACTTTTACACCCTCAAAAATTAAATCAAATCTTAAATGATATAAATTATTAAATTATTATTATTAAATTATTTAAAATTCAGTTAAAACAGTTTGAATAGAATGAAACCATATAAAAAGTCTTTTTTTTAACAGAGCCCCCTATGCTACAATATCTTGACATAACATGACTGTCTGCTTTAGATGTCACTCCCTAAACCTAAAACCCTCAACCATTTATTTTCTAGGCCAGTACTTCATAGAGACGTAGGAAGACGGGCATGGTTACGTCCCTGGGAGGAAGCAGGGCACTGGGACAGAGTTTCTGAGTATCTCTGGGAGAATCTCTGTCATTTTAGACGGGGAACCTTATTTGTGAAATTAGACAGAACTAATTTTGCTGAGCAAGACATCTCTGAGCCAAGCTGCTTGGAGGCACAAGGGGGTTTTATTAAAGACTGTTTATATCTCAGCATTTTAATTTGGAAACACTGCTCATTTAAGGGCTGACATATTTACAGCGCAGCATTACAGTGGTTACATTTCAAACGTTATGTCCATTATAAGTACCTCTACATTAAAAAACATATCAATATATTCAGCAGACATAAGTTCACTAAAACATTTGTTGCAGATATGCTCGCTGCTTGTTTTACAGCTGATGCTAGCGCTACATGTATGACATGTACAGTGTTTTGGGGAGATTATTTATTAGAATTAATCAAAATAAATTCCACATTTTCATTACTATGCATGTACAATTGTGGGCTGTGTGGACTACATCTTTAATCTAATTGACTAACCTTAACTTCAACCCTTTGGCCAAATCTACCCATAAGTGTTGGCAGTGTTGGTTGTATTTCACAACTATTTAAATAGAACTAGATCATTTTTGCATGTGAAGTCCAAAGGTAATGGCCATGAAAATTTGTCTCTCAAAGCAGTGTATAGACATAAAAACTCAAAATCACCTCACTACCTGACCTGTTAATGTTTCAAACTGTTAACAGTGGAGTATAAAGATCAGGGAGTGTTTCTCATCTTGAAAATTCTTCATGCATAATGCAAAGCATGAACAGTCAAATTAGCACCTTTTTGGGGGGATAATTTTTCATAGTCAAACCTCTTGACTTTATTCACAAGCCAAAGCGGAATGATTTGCTACAAAATGCAGCTGAGAACAGTCCAGCAGAGCTCTGCTGCGTTGTCACACAGAGCAATACAATGAATTGTAACCAGCTGAAGATGTCAACCCCAATAGTCCAATTGCCCCAGAGCAACACATTTCGGCTGCAGAACACTCCCTAGACGACATTTCAAAGAGGAGGTTGTGGGGGTGGGGGAGTGAGAACACGCTTCAGGGGAAGAAAAACATGGCGTCGATCTGGGAAACGATTAAATCCAGATTCCAAGCGACAACATTTCTCACCCCCCCCAGAGGGGAGTGACATGGGTAGCGGCACAGAAAGAAAGACAGAGGGAGAGAGAGATGGAAGAGGAAAGGCAGAGATTATGAGTGAGAATGTGCCGGTTATCTTAATTAAATGGAAGTGCATTTTATCCTCCTCCTATTGATTTCTGCCAGGAGCACTGTGTGTATTTCAAAGGGAAAGTGTGCTCTGTAATGCCGGTTTGGAGGCTGTATTTTTCACTCATGGCGGATGTGACTATTGCAGTCAACAAACTATTGAGATAATCATTAAAAGGAGCAACAAAGCTGAGCTCTAAGAAACAATGCACAGCTGCCAGACTCAATTTCGCTCCCGCTTTAATGCTGCAGAGCCACATGTATAAATAGATGACATGTGATATGGATGAGAGAGAAAGAGAGAGTAGTGCATATTTGCAAAGGTGTCTGTTTGCATGTATGCTTTCTCTATTGTGTTTGTGTGTGTCTCACCCAGAAGTATTCTATGTGCCAGTGCTGATACCATCCCAGGGACAGCAGCCAGGCTGCACAAGTCGCAGGCGAAAGGCAATGCATTTTTATTTCCCTTTCCTCCCCTTCTGTCCTCCCTTCATTCATTTTGATTTTGGGAAGTTAATGTTAACAGTTTTGTCAAGCGCACTGTGCTCCAGGCAACACTGCTTAAGTGTATCTTTTGCAATTTAAGTGACCTGCTTTCTGGCACGGCCTTTTCCCATTACTGGGAATGACATTTCATTTAGACTCCATCATTCATCATTCCCACTTTGGGCTCCAGTTCTCTCTCTCTCTCTCTCTCTCTCTCTCTCTCCTCCTCACTCCCTCTCTGTCTATATTTACTTTCTTTCTCTTAACATCTCTCTCCCTTTATCCCTTCGTCTCTACCTTTATATTAATTATTTTTAAACCTGTTTAATTTTGCAATCTTTTTCCTCTCCATTGCTCTGCCTCCCTGTTCACATTGTGACCTTGTTTGATTGACAACACACAGAGAGGTGTTTCTGTTGTTTAGCTTTTACTCAGATAATAAATGGGCTGGTCAAAATAATAAAAAATACCTGCCAGTATAAGTCAGTACCATTCAACGGGGTGTGTGCGTGCGTGCGTGCGTGTGTGTGTGTACATATATATATAATGTGTGTGTATTTATACAGATATATATGTGTGTATATATCCCAGGGTTCAGTTTGGAGGCCCCTATTATTCTCTTTATATCTGCTGCCCTTGGGAAAGATCATAGGCAGATTTAATATCATTTATTTGTGGATGACATTCAACTCTATTTCTCTTTCAAACCCAGTGAGCCGTTTGGACAATCTAGGCTCCTAGACTGTCTTTGAGCAATCCGTGATTGACTCACATCCCTTAATGCTATCACCCTGTGGGATCCAGACACTTCACCCCACAAATGTGTGCTTAATGTCACAGATGCTACAGTCCTCTCTCAGGCTGTGCCACATGTGTTTAATCTTTTGAGTTAATGATTTCATTGTGTCTATTCATGGAATACATTTTAGATTGCTTTACAGTTTGCCCCTTATTCCCCACCAATGGTGGCGGAGCAACTTGGGGTTCAGTGTCTTGACTGGACACTGTGCACAAGGGGTTGATTGTTCTGATGTAGTTTGTATGATGCAATATTGTTGTTACACATTCATGCCAATAAAGCTAATTTGAATTGAAGAGGAGCTGGTGATCGAACCTGGGGATTGTGACTAATGGACGCCCCGCTCTGCCTCCTGAGCTGCAGCCGTCCCTATATATTCACGCTTTGAGAGACAAATAGAAAAAGGACCTGCTTTGAATGAAATATCCAGAGGATTTGTGTGACTCTGTGTACTTGTATTTTCATTTGTGTATATTATGTGCAAAATATATATATGCAATATGTGCACAGTTTTTGAACGTGGGGTTCACATGCACACCTTTGTGTTTGCTTGTGTGTGTGTGTGTGTGTGTGTGTGACAGCTCTGCTTGTTTAACTGTGTGTCTATGCATAGCCAATGTATTTTGTGAAATTATGTTTTAAGGGGTTGTAATGGCTTCAGTCAGTGAGGACTACACAGCACTAAATCCTGGTCAAGATGCCCACATTTGAAGGAAATTTTGCGCAGACATTCATTTTCCCCAAACCAATAAAACCTAAAGTTACAGTCGGCGTTCACAGACGTGGAAGACTTGCTTGCTGATTTGCAATTTGCTTATGAATCCTTTTAACTTTGATTTATACTTCTGCCTGCAAGATGGCAGGTGATGTGAAGTCAGTGTTACTTAACAAGATGGAATGTTTTGACTTTTTCATTTAAACTTTGCAGGTCCACCCTGACCACCTTGCTGAGTCGCATGTGCACCCACCGACACCATGTCATGTGTTCACAGCTGTACTTGCGTGTTTTCTGGCTGTAACAGCTCCACTCGAAAAAGCTTTGATGTCCTCTAAGAAATGGATTCATTATCGCTCCATAGTTGATCCACATATTTGCTCTGCATGTATTATGTGTCTGCCAGGAGGCTTGTCGGATAAGCAGTGTGGAATTATGTAGCACTCCCCAGTTTGATGAGTGCTGTATTGAGTGCTCAGTATTCTGCGCAAACTGTGTCCCAGTGTATTCATCAGGTCATAACAGACTTTCTGAACATGGCTGCTATACCTGTCTGGATAGGGATTTATGAATATGTAATCCAGGAGATTATTATTGTATCAGTAAAGGGATGAAAGATTGAATCAATTTGTGGAGTATCTTAAGTTGTCAGTGAGAGTGAAAAAGGAACATTTGCTGATGTCTTTCAGCTATAGTTCATTTCCACTGAGGGTGTGGTCAGCAGACAGACACATCTGACTCATTCACTCCCAGTCCACCAAAATAAGGTGTGCATACATTTTATTCTCTGCCCAATACTTGAGTGTGCCTTCCTAATCTTTTTCAGCTTTCACATTGTTCCACATGGCTGAGTTCCAATGACCATCTAAACATTTTTACTCAACTATAACTGCAGCAATCATAAAGTTGTGACAGAGAAATGCCATTTTGAAGAGAGAAATTCTTACGTTTTGCCCTGCTCTTTGATATTCTCAAAGTCTGACTGGCTGCTATGGAAAGCATTTCGACCCCAAAGAGGAATTATCACTTTAGAAATTGTGAAATGAAGAGGAAAAACTGGGGAAGCAGTGTTTCAGTGTTGAAGGTGACCTCCGATCTTTCAGAGTTATTGCTCGGCAAATTAAAATGTTGGCGCTATCAGATGGAGGAAGGCTAAGCGGATATACACGGCACGTCAGGCTGGCTGAACATACAGATGAGGTGAATGCCTAACACTGATTGATCTCACTTACCCCATCTCATGTAATTCCATGTCAGCATAATTCAACCTACTAAATATTCCCTTTAGCCTTTAAGTTAATGCAAATTCCCTGAGAGGAAGATGAGTGGTGAATATTTGAGCTGTGTACTGTTATTGGAAATAAGATTGCTTTTTTTGTGACTCACCTCAGGGCTGTGCACCAAGCCCACTAAGCTTTTTAACATTGATAGGCTCAGATAAGAGAAGTCCATTATGTCTCTGTCTTATTACAGTGTGAAACTGGCTTTGAAGCCTGAAAATGCTTATTTTCTCAGAGGTCAGCACAGAATCATCATCTCTCTGTCCTCTGTCTTGGAGTAAGCTTTTCATACAATTTGCAATACCTTTTAATACAGTATCTTAATGAGACGTTCCCCCCCAGATACAAGGCAACATTAACCTTCTCTTCAAACACTTTAAACATCCTATGTTTACATTTTCCTGACAAGTGACCTTTTAAAGCTAAAAGTAACCACTGTCCACACTACGTAGTGAATGTGGAAGTAATGGGACATAATACCACCGCAAACCCTTTTACAATAGAGACTTTTACATGTAGCAACTCATTTTGACTTTCTGCATTCATTTTGATCGAAATCTCTTTGTTTAAGTAAAGGAAAACACAAAATTCAGGCACGAGGTGGCAATTCAAAATATAACTGATTATCATGCAGGAAGGCTCTCAAGGCATTCTGTTAGTCTGTTGGTTAGTAAACTAGCAAACAAAACTTCTAAAAGTAAACATTACCTATTTAAACAGTACCTGTCATAGGAGTTTGGTGATGGTTTTAAAATTAAAAAAAAAAGGGTTCCTCCTCCTCCTCCTTGGGTATCAACCGTGCATAGGTGTTTCGACTTCTTTCCATTGCATGGCAGATTGTGACCATTGCTTTTGAGGTTACATACTGCCACCACCTACTTTTACTGAAGACACTAGCGTTCATCAGTCATGTTCATGGCTCGTCAAAATAAAACTCCTCTGCTGCTTTCAACTTTTATTTGAGAGGTCAAATGCATGTGTTCTAAATATTGAGGGGAGTTACGTGTCCCTTGTGTCCTCTTGAAATTTATGCCTATGATAGCACACTTTTCATTACTCCTGCTATGTCTCAGCATGTTTCTTCAAGATCCACTTACTGTGTCCTCCTGCCCTGCTAGGATTATGGTTTGTGATTGTGTTTGTGAATGGCAGCTGTTTCGCACCCATAACGACAAAGATTGCAGTATTAGGTCAATATTTTAAATACTCTGCCAGGTGTAGTAAATTTTAAGGAGAGCGTATGAACTTATTATAAGCTGAAGAACATATTCATCCATGTTAGCTTTGCTGTTTGATTACATTACAGTGCCTGGAGTTACAAAGCATAAAAAATAGATCTTGGTTGTGCGTTCCAACAAACATAAGGTTATCTTCTCGTGGGGTAGCAGGATCTCTCCGATATCATACACCCTTCTGGTAAAGCTAATTAATGTCTATACAATCCCCAGGACACTAGTAGAGTAAGCAGCGATAATGACCAAACTGCAGCGAGGATTTGAACAAGAAAATGGATGAAAAACATGTTAAAAACAAAAGACAAATCTCCAAAAGACACATTCAGCTGAACACATAATGCACAACATTTAAAACTATACTCAGTTGTACAGTTATGACTAATATTGATTTTGCCATACTGTTTCCACAGATCTTTTAAATGGCATTTAAGTTTCTATTTGTTTTACACATACACACAAACACACTTACACACATACACACACTCACCCTGCTGCCCTGTTGTGTGTCACATTAGTAGACTGCAGTGTTAGCTCTGGCTGTCTGCTTGTTTGAGGTTACAGCGTGTTGTTTTGTGTGTGGATGGTAGAAAGCTGTGTTGTTTTGGCCTCGGCTCCTCTAGTGTTACTCTGCTGTGGGTGTGTGTCACAGTTGGTGGGGTAATACAGCGTGAACATGAGAACTGGAACTGGCCTAGCCTGGGACCCTTTCCAAAACTACACATACACGATACACACAGTCTCTGTGTCCTTTTGGGAACCCCACCAAGCAGAAGGCGGTCCCTTCCTGACTCATATATGCAGTATTAATAGCAAATAAAGCAAACCTTTCTCACTTGTTGTGGTTGAGCTGTATCTTTTTCTGATTAGTATTCCATTGATTTGATGGGCATCTGGTTAACATGAAGAGTTAGATAATTTGAAATATTTTCAGAAAAATATAGTTCATTTAATTCAGTTGATTTTGTTATATCTGCTTTAGATTTACAAACTCATGGTGCTGTGTGTTTTCCAATCAAAAACTTGACCATGAAACATTTCAAATACACTTATTAACTTTATAGTAGTGTGTCAGTAAGAGCACTCAACATGCACTCAACACTTTTAGACAAGGTTTGTTACATGAGTCTGGGGCACTTAAACCAGGCAAAAATTATAAAATGTAATCTTTTTATTTACATAAGTTTGTTTTAAACTGGCAAACAGCACATTTTAATAGAATGTGCCTTGCTTGCTGTGAGATTTAACACATTTTTTTTAATAATGTGGCTTAAATGTTTGTATCATTCACGCACAGTGCAAATTATCTTTGTTTTCAATGAAAAGAACTGAGAATAAGATTATTCTTTATTTATCACCAACCACAAATCATAAAATACAATTTTATAAAACAGATCACTCTCATCTGGATTCTGACATCTGGACAGTAAGAGGACAGTGTTTGGAGATATGGTAGTGGGTGGATTAAAATGAATCTGTATTGCTGGATACCACTAGAGGCACCTGATCAAAGAGAACATTGTATTGGATATATGAGATATCTGCACTAATTCTAGCAATTTCTCTGCATTTCATCTCAACAACACATGGATAATTTAATAAGATTACAAGTTGCGTGCTAGTAATGTCTACTAGAAATCAGCGCTCTGGGGCCCCACTGTGGTAAAAACCGGACTGGTGATGGAGGTGTTACTGCTTATGTCTGCTGAAGTCATTTGTAAGTCCCATGCCTCTGAGTGAGAACCCATTTAAAAGTTGAAAAGTTAATAGTTGCTTCTTACCCTGTGACCAGCCCTGATATACCTGGGAAAACACTGGTTGGATGGTGGGACTTTGACAAAGTCTAATACAATCAAATGCAGACTTATCTACAAGAAAATTTGAATGATATTAAGAAAGCAAGTTATTAAACATTGTTTAGTCATCATCATCAGAAATGGAATCATTATTCCCAAAATAAAAATTTGGAGATTCAAAAGTAGTGATCAGATACAAGACTTACACAGCAAAGAAAGGTTTGGAAAATCAGTGTTTTGCTTTGAATAACTTCATCTCTGTGTCCCTTCTGAGCTCTTTGACAAATATTTGAAAAAACCTTTCCACTGCCTATAAATTCCAGCCTTGTTGTGCCATAATAGGTTCTGTTTACAACCATCAGTGCCAACTGCTTCCACCGCCGATTCAACCTGATCATTCAGCTCCTCCATCAAAGGCCAAATATGGCAAAACAGAGTCGGGCACCCTGCAAAAGCTGTCCATTGATGTGCATTCTGGACTTGCCTTTTTCCATGCTGTTTGACAGACATGCAGTATCAACCATCATCATCCCAACACAACACTACTTCATTGTCCTCACATTATTCTGTCCTCAATGGGACCTCTGTGGACTGTATCAGTGACTTCATCTAGTGGCAAGGCCTGCAGTCAGAGAACAGTGACAGGGTCCAGCGCTGTCCAGACATTATCTCTATGTCATGATGCTGTGGGGCTGACTCTACTTGTGTGTGTGTGTGTGTGTGTGGTAAAGGAGGCCTGGGTTACTCATGGTGTCTGTTTTGAGGTTCTGCATCCATTGTAGATCTATATTCTACTTTAGTGTAGTGTAGTTTTTGTGTTACATATACAGTATATTGTAAACACTGAGTAATTGTTTACTAAAAAGCAATGCTGAGATAATAAACTTTTAATTCAGTCAGGACAACTTTCATCAAAGACTGATATTGCAGAGTCATATTTGGCAGTACGGCTCTGTTCTGGGATCTCCCTGCCCATCCACGTGCCTACGTGGAAAAGCCGTAAGGTAGGGAGAGCACGTCCCTGCCCATCCATGTGCATCCATGGAAAGCCTGAGGCAGAGAGTAGCAGTAAAGAACCCCAGACAGAGCAGAGCAGGCATGCAATTTACATGTTTAATCAGATAGTAGATGGGCACTAAAGCGGGGTGTTAAACAGGCCTGGGGCTGAAGACCGTACTGTTTATTACCAAGTTGCAGCCTCTTCAGCTCTGTGTCGCCTCCCGCACACGAACAAACATGCGGGCTCACACGCACGAACAGTGGCAAGCGCAGAGATAGGTCGTGGACAGGATGAGGTAAAGGTAACTCCAAGCCACTGTAGTATTTGCAACAAAACCTCAAGAGTAAAAGACAACTTTGCTGATACATCCATTAAACGGGGGTTAATTGATCTGCTCTGACCACGTCTCTCATTCCTATATGTTATTAAAAGCACATCGCACTAACGCTAGCTTGGCAAAGCTAGATGTACAACAAGCTAAATGAAAGCTGTCTGTAGTCTGTTAAGCTTAGATTGTTAGATATGTCTGATCAGCCAATACGGATCAGATCGATTATTATTGTGCATCCCTATCAGATACAGCCTGAAAGGTGGAGCAGGGGTGGTGATGGGTTATGAGCTTTTGCATAAGAAGCAGCAAGGACGGGCAGGTAGGCTACCAAAGAATGCTAAGAGAGGAATCTGCTGAGCTGTCAGCTGATGTGCTGCTGAAGATGGCTGCTATTGCTGATATGCTGGAATGAGCAGAAGATGTTGGCAATTTATTATTTAATATAATGTTTAAAGGAACCAGCATGTATATACACAAGCAAAACCACACAAAATAAAACAAATAAACTGCACTAGAGACAACATGAAGACAAACAGCTCTTTCAAACAACCCATTGCACTTTTTTTAAATAAAGCAGGTCTAGACAGTCTCTGTTTAATATCATTTACAGAGATCCAAAAATTCCCAATTCCCCAACAGTGTACGACTACTGCTTTATTGAACACAGATTACATTTCATTCATTCATTCACAGTCAACAGGAGCAAGAGGAAGGGAGATATTTGCTAAAAAAGTTGAAACTTTAAACTTAAAATGATGAGAATTAGGAATTAGAGATGATAATGCAGACTGTATTTTATGATAGTGTCTTCGGTTGTGGTTCAGCATTGTGTGGGTCTGTTTTGAGAGGTCATGATGGTCTGTTGTTGTGAGACTTTCTGGCAGTTTTGCTCTGGAATAGTGATGTCTGACTACAAAAGGTATCATGTGGTATGGGGCACCCGCCAACTGGTGCAATGAATTTGATTTGTCATCATCTACTAACTGCAACAGTCAAACATGGTGGAGGTTCACTGGTGTTTTGGGATTGTTTTGCTGCTTCAGGCACTGGATGTCTTGACTGTGTGCATGGCATTATGAAATCTGAAGAGTACTAAAGAATTCTGGGGCCATGTCCATCAGAGGTCAAGGGTCTTACAGCAGGACAATGACCCAATGCCTATTTCAAAAAGCAACAAAAATGGTTTAAGAAAAAGCACTGAAGAGGTCTGAAGTGGCCAACAATGAGTCCAGAACTAAATCCCATAGAGCACCTGTGCTCTGAAGTTGTTCCTACTGAGGTCTATAGGAATTTATGGCTCAGTAGAGCTGTGACTCTCTGTCAGCCTGGCTACAGTGCTGAAAAGAAATCTGGGGTTGTTCTTATTTTCCTCTATTAATGATAAATAAGCTACTCTTAAACGTACATTGGCGGAATGGCATTTCCTTCCAGGTTTTCAAAATATTTGCTTAATTTGTGAGTTAGGGTGTTATACAAAGGAGCTAACCATCTTTGTTTTATCATCTTATTTTTTTAGAGGTGCAAAAGAGCCGAGTGCCATTTCCACTGAGCCTGCTGCACTATTAACAAAATTATCAATTTGGGAGAGACTAAAGTTAACATGGAAGTCCTCTGCTATTGAGAATTAAATCAGATGGAATCACTTCCTTAAATGTAGCTACAGATCACATTGACATCTAGTGTAGGAATTTTTACCTAATGGCGTGTAGTCCAGTAATAGGAATTCAAAAGTCATTTAAAAAATGGCTCAATAAAAAAGGGATTCTGTGGACAGATTATGTTCAATTTTAATCCATATGCCAGAACAAGGTTGGGGGTGTGATCAAAACAGTGAGTGGGTTTAACACTCACACATTCTGTAGTACTATTTAAGGACTCCACTTGACAAAAACTCTGAGAATTCTGATCAAAAATCAGAATATGGAGGATGGTATAACTAACTATAACTTAGTCATTCTCAAACTTGGTTGTGAATGACTAAGATTATTAACATATTCGTGCTGACTCAGCCAGGTCTCAGTAAGACAAAATAAATCAATATGATAATCTGATATTAAATTTACTAGTTTACTTTCTAGGTATGAGAGCTGCTGCATCCAAAGTGGGATGAATGCCAGCTCTCGTGTTCAAAACCAGGGGCCTCATTTATCAAACTGTGCATAGGATTTACGTCAAAAGGTGGCATACGGACAAAACACAGCAAGTGCGTGCTCATAAGAAAAAACACTGAAGAGTTCTGATTTATTCTGATTTACAACAGTGCGCATGCATGTACTACGGGATTTCCCTTTATAAATCACTATCAACTTGAAATGTGGCGCAGGTGAGCTAGCTTCTTGTCCCCTCGTTTAAATGGTCCCCACCTACATGCAATGTTTGTGCACCGGAGGAAAGGGGACACCGGCTCTTGACACCCTTGTTGAGCGACTTGCAGATGTGCAACCTGAGTAGTGAGGCAGGTGAATGGGGACAAAGATATGCATGATGAACTAGGTGACCCGGGTACAGCATTTGTGTTCCCTCATTTGAAAAGTGAGTAAACCAAATGTATTCCAACTGCATTTAAAGAAACACTCCTATCAGTTAACAAGGCTGAGTTGAAAGAAAAATGACTTCTTTTATGTGACATAAGTGGTACACTGAAAGATCTACTTAACAATATATTTTTCCGTACCTTGTGTTTTGACAAGAAACGCGACACATCCACATACTGGTGCAAGCCATTTGGCTGAAAGGGCTCAAAGGCCACAAACATGCGACAATATATGAAACTATGCAATTGTATTTTCTCGACTTCAAAAACTCCATCACTTTAAACGTACTGTTCACCTTATTTATTGTGAGTGGGGGGAACTGGTTAAAAACGTGAACAGGTTGGTGATAAACTGTGGGATTATACTTCAGGCTATGCTTCTTTCGAACAGTCACCAGTTTCCATGGTGGTGCTGAGCTGAGTTGAGTCACTAAGCCTCGCCTCCAATGCTACAAATTAACTAGAGTATACATAGAGTGTATACAGTATATATACATACACACATACAGTATATACATACACACACACATATAGATATACAGAGCTCTTTTTCTCCAATGGTGCTTTGTTGGATTAATAGTGGAGGTTTACTGAGCGCACAGGTTTTGATGAACACCTCGCCTGAGTAAATTTGATCATTGATAAGGTGTGTTTTTGTGGATTTGAGTGTATGTTTGCAGAGCAGATTACTGTGGTGGGCCCTGGCCCTATCTCTGTCGGCCAGTCGCTCGCTGTGACACGCCACTCATATGACAACTCAGAAAGAGAGAGTGCTGTTATCTCTTTCCCTCCAGATCCTGCACTCTCACATCCCC
>JAPMOB010234045.1:0-64275 GCA_029875015.1 Lepomis gibbosus
ATCTGTGGGCAGCCTAGTGTTGTCGTGGAACACGTGTTTGACGCACGCTGCCGCGAGTCATTTTCCAGCCGAGTGAGCAAATTTATTTGACAGTTTATTTTCTTCTTACTCGTTTTGTTTATTTAATATATTTTTATACATTTAGTATACAATTTATTTACATATGTTTTTTTTACATTATGCGTTTTTAATTTATAAGAGGAGATTGTTCAAGTATTCAATAAATGTTTGTGTTGAGAAAGTTTGTCTGTTAAGTAATTATCATTTCTTTTACATTTTATATTTCAAATAGAGGTTAAAAACCAAGCAAATATCGGCCAAAATAAATCGGCAGCATTAATCGGCCATCGGCCGACCCGGATTTCAAAAGATCGGTATCGGTATTGGTATCGGTATCGGTATCGGTATCGGTATCGGCGTGAAAAAAAACATATCGGTCGACCTCTAATTTTATTGTATCTGGGATGTTGAGTGAAATACAAACATTTACTGATGAAAATTGAAGACTTGGCTTAGCGGTAAGTATTGAGTAGTTTTCAATAATGCAGGGACTGTATATTGAGCCCAAAATGTCTCAGGATCACAAGTGATCAACTATATTGATAATATACATTTTAAGGGTGCACGATATATCAATGACTGATGTATTATTGGCTAAGTACGAACATTAAATTGTTATTGTTCCAGTAATGGAATTTCAGCCGATAATAATATCTGATAATGTGGAGCATGCTGACAAGTGGCAATATCAATCACGCATAGACCAAGCAGAACATAAACTTGCAGAAATGTGACATCTTCGTCTGTTCTCTCTGCAGTTTGTACACTGTCTCCTCCATCCACAGGCAGCATGTTTTACCCAGACATAGATAGGTTGTTATTCTAATATCGAAACTGTTATGAACAATCTAAACATTACTAAAGATTTTAAGGCTGAGACCAAGTCCCTCCTCTCCATCAGCACTGCAGAGAGCCTCTCTCTAGCTGTAGAGGGACGATGACAGAACAGTATAAGTGACCACACGACTGTTAACCATTTCAATTTAAAAGGCTTGCAGCCTTTCTAAACAGTGGTGTCCAAAAACTTCAGGTAATAATTAATTATTTCAAGATATGTGAAGCTATTGTACTGTTTTTTGTAGCCTGGACATGCTTGCCAATAAAGTTTGATATTAGTGTTATTAATAGTAGTATTAAATATGTAGTAGTCTACATATTTAAAAAGAAAATAAGAAGTTATGACAAACAGGTGTACAATAAATTAAAGTATACGTGGTGTTTTGTTTAAAGATTAAACAAGATAATGAACTGATAAACTTTATTTTCCTTGCATCTGGAAGACTGATATTATCAGTAATCCTATCAGTATCGGCCAAAACAAACATTATCGGCCCTGAAATTCCATATCGTGCATCTCTAATATATTTGATTTAGAGGAACCGTTATAATAGATTGATGGACCATAGAATGAAGGCATGATCACGGCATCATGTAACTAGCTGTAATGGTAGCAAACCTATATACTCATCACTTGAGTGAGTATCAGTAAACTGACAAACAAGCCAGTAATCTCTAAAGCTTGGTGTAATTCCTTCAAGGTATGCCTCAGATTTCTCTCTATGACAGTGTGGATGCAAGTTGCTGAAAGCACAGTTATGTTTGTGTTTGATCTTTGAGCTAGTGTCAGTGCTGAGCTGTATCAGTGAAGCAGTGAAACAAGTGTGCTGTCAGTGGATCAGTCAGTCAGGTTATGGCAGCAGTAAGAAGGGTAAACACAAGCTCACACACACAAATTAATGTAATTACAATATTTTGTCCCTTCATCACACAATGACAGTGTAGTTGACAGTGTCTACTATTTCAGCAGAGAGAAGACAGGAGAAGACAAGTGCAGCTTGTGTCTCAGGTCAGCAGTTTTCTGTCCTCAGGTCAAAGACTTGGTGTCAACCTCACTGTCTTAGATTCATTTTGTTATTGTATGTCTCTCAGTTTAGGCTCTGAGCTGTGGCCCTAGTAGCTTAGTAATGACTGAGCCACAGAAGAAAAGGCTTTGGCAAAACAACCCCTGGTCTGAAAGGTGCTTTCAACTGAAATTGACATGAGCTAAATTTTAATGTTTTGTCAAAGAGATTTATCTGTGGCTTGGTGTGGTTCAAAGGATAATACCAGTGGTGATGACATGTGGGTGCTCATTATTGTTTTTAACGATGGACTAAATTTAGCTCCTCTTGCTTTGTAAAGTAAAAGTTTTCCCCAGGTGTTTTTGAGAGCTGTGTCCTAAAAACACATCACCCCTTTGTCATCCAGTGTGTACCCCTGCCTTGTCTTACCTTATTTAATACAGACAATAGATATAGATATATAGAGAGATCTAGACAGATTTTTTTTTGGTCATCACATCTCTTGTCACACATGGCTAAAATGTACAAATACAAAAATAATGTAGTCATAACGTAACCCATGTCACAAAGTGGTATTATTCTTGAATGCAATACATTCTATTTGTGCTTGTAAACTATGGGCTTAAACACACTATGCTACGTCTTGCTGTCACCTTTAAAAGTTATGATTTTTGTATGTTGCATGCAAATGTGAATATCAACTTAAAGTGATATTCTTTTGAATTCATCTGGAGACACTTAAACTCGCTGCGTCTTCAGCGAGATACTTTACAAGTCTACTCATAATGTTGCGAAAATATGTTTCATTGATTCATAGCCTCTGAAAAAGGGTAGCGTTGTTGGGCCACCACTTAAAATGATAAGTGGCACCGGATGTGACCATATATGGATGGGACGATGGCGCTAACGGCCGTGTGTGGAGCTAGCTTGCTTAGCTAGGTGCATCTTTAATTCACGTTAACTGTCATTTTAACAGGGCTGATAATTTTGTCTAGCGAACAATATGCTTAAAACTAAATGTACTCACCAGAGAAAGTGAACAGCCAACTCCTAATAAGCTTTTTCAATGGCGCTGGTTGAATTTACACATTTCTGTAGGTAGGAGTCACTCTAGCCTGATTGAAAGGTCGCCTTGGTAATGATTTGTTAATCACAAATAATCCCACCCTGAAGCATACTCTGCTTTATGGTCTATTTTCCTCTAAATGGGACGATTTTTTACTAAATGAATCATCATGTTGTATTAAAGAAGACGTGAAACTAGTGATCGAGACCATAAACTCTTCAGGAAAGTGTTTACTGAGGTAATTATTCAGGTGAGAAGTAGGGTCATTTTACCGTTATTTCTAATGGAGCCGGACATCCTGCTGAGCACTGCTGTGTAAGACTGCTCACCTTTATGCACCTGGGGAGGAAGGCTCTCACTGTTTTCTGTTCCCATGCCACAAACATGTTAGACATCTTAGAGTATCTGGCTGTCTCCTGGGTCGGTCCTTTTAGAGGGCACCATCTGATTATTCTGTATTTCTGCTGGAGAAATTAAGTGCACATGAAGGAAACGACAGAATAACAGATGGGTTGATTGAAGGTAATGGCCTGCCAGATTTGAACCAGAATGATGCTTTGCACCTTCTCCGCTTGTCATAGATTTTCCATAACACTTACTATTTTTTTGAGCAAAAGACAGTGGTAGTGTTCTTGGCAGCAGAACACCCTAGGCCAGAGATTGATGATTGACTTTATTATCGTATCATCAGATCTGCTGACATGGGTCTTACTCTCGGGTGAACAGTGGAGCAGTGCTGCCATCTGACCTGGATCAGATGGTGGCTTAGGATGCAAGACATACTCTGTAAATCCAAATGTGTTGTGAGGGTGAACAAAGTATCTCTGGCAGAAGCCATGTTTGCTAGGTCTTAAAATCCCACCTCTTCCCCTGTCCTATGAGAGGTTGAATGTAATGGAACAGACTGAATATTGATTTGGCAGAATAGGTTTTTCCATAGGTTTAAAGCAAATAAAGTCATTCACGATCGTGTCAATCACATTAGAATGTTCTTTGAATATTTAAGTGACTTTTTCATTTGTAATTCATAGTTTTCATGATGCTTCAAAGATAGCTGCTTGGCCATGTGACAGAATTGACCGTGTTAGTACACCAAGAAAATATTTAAAGGTGGGGTATATGATTCTGGAGAAATCCATATCAAATACCATGATGTAGAGCAAACGACGACACGACAAGTAATGTAACTAATGTTAGCTAAGTTGTGGGTTAGCAGACTATCGCTACAGATGCTGCTGTGAAACTTAAATTTTTTTCCCCCCAAATTGTTCAAACCTACTATGCATGTAAGTGCGATTTTTCTCCCAGATATTGTGATTATGATTCGATTTGAATTTTTTTTTTTAAAGTTCAATATTCACTGCCAGTCTATTTTTGACAGAACCTGCGTCAAGCAGCACAGCGCAGATGAACTGGGCAGGAATTCCGACACAAACCGGCAGAGAGAATCCAGTCGATTTTCAAAATAAAACAGCCTGTGCACACTCCCGATCATATATCAACAATAAACACAGTTACAACAGACACAAAAGAAACAGTTTAACTACATAGCCTACTTAAGCATAGCAACCAACCAATAACCAACCAAGCAAAAAAAGGACAACTGAACAAATTAACAAAATCTGAACAAGTCAGCAAAATCAGGCAGGCAAAACGCTCTTATTCTGAAATGCATGTGGATGTTGCCATGGAGATTGTGTAACAAAACGGGCTCACAGAGAGCTGCTAACTGTAGTTGAAGCACACAGAATGACAAATTAACAACTCGGCAACAACGTAGGGCAGGCTAAATGCTCTGCTGCTGAAACACATCTGTTTGAGTTGACGCCAGACAAAACTGTGGCATAGCCGCCACCTGTGTCTGTTCGGCTGATGCCATTATCCCACGTTTTCCCTCTAGTTTCATTTGTTGTTGTAAAATGTACACGCGCTGTGCCCGCTTTGATTGGTGAGTAGGACCGTAACAGCAGGCACATGACGCTTGTGATTGGCGAGCAGATCTGTCACACGGAATGAATTTGTTACTGCATGACTGTTTAAAACAGGTCAGATGCGCTGTATAATTAACCTACATTTTAATCACAGTTTTCATGATTAGCATTCTTTCAAATCGCAAATTTGATTTGAAAACAATTAATTGTTCAGTCCTAATACAGAGTGGACGAGATGGTCCCAGATCCAGCACACCAGTAAGTCATTTAAAGTTACCCGACACGCACATCATGGCTTGAATAGATGGGATAGTGTTGGTGCTCGGTCTGAGCAACTTTGTTTCAGATTTACAGAGCCAAGGCTGTGTACAAACACTGGATTGAGGATATAGTAGCTGAATTTGACAAAAAGACATGTATTAGATTAAAATTGCATGTCCCACCTTTTATGCAGTTCTTTAAAATATCAACAACTCACAAAATGTGATCATTCAATCATATATTTTAACTTGACTTGCATGTTGCTAGTGCATAAAAATTAAAAAATATCCAAAGCCCGTGATAAGTGGATTGTAACACCTTCTGGTGTGGAAAATTGCAGCAGTGATGTGTTGTCAGTTCAGCAGATACTGTACAGCTTCCATTGGAGAGTAATAATACACGTTTGTCACTATAAGCGTCAACCTGACTTTAGCATTGTTTGTCTCATAGTTGCCAGTAGCACAATCGCATATATACTGACATACACACTCAGTGGCAGCTATGAATCAAACATTGCATGCTATTTAAATGCTTATGTTTCTTTTAATATAATTTATTAAAAGAATACAAAGTTGATTCATGCTTAATTATTTGTAGATTTTCGCGAGCATTCAATCCAATGGGGTTTTATTAACAGACAGGTAACAGATGTTTAAATGGCAAAGCAAGAGTGAAATAATACATGTACATAAACAGGTATTATAAACAGCACTTATGTCCAAATTCCATGTTTGGTCATTCTGTTAGAGCGACACAAATCTGGATTATTGTACAGCAGCTTTGGGGTTTTTCAGTAACTAGGGTGACATGGGAAAACACTACAGCATGATTCATTATCATTTCAGTACCTGTTTTAAGGACAAGTGTATTGGGGGGAAATAGGGAAAATAAATACAATAAATGGCCTTTCCCCTAGTGTAAGGGATATTTGTTAAAAGTGTATGTCTTTTGAGAAAGATATTCTTAGAAGAAGAATTCTGTAGTATTCATCTTTAAGTGGATATTCACCAACAGGAAGTCAAGTGTATGTTCACTATTCACTGCTGTCTTTCGCTCTTGTCCACTGCCTGCACAGTGTTGTAGGTGTCATGAACTAGTTTTGAAGCTTTTTACATTTTGCCTTTTGATGACACCACTACCACTCTACAAATATCTTGTAAGTCTTTGGACATCTCTCACCTAAACTCATTGAATTCATTTACGTCATTTGTCTTTCCCTGCAGATGATGACAGTGAACCCATCTTGGGGCTTTGGTTTGAGGAGACAATTTCGCCCACCAAAGACAAAGTCGCTCCCCCGCCCCCTCCACCACCGCCACCCCTGGAGACCTCTCCCAGACTGAAGAGTCCCAGCAAGCAGAATCCAAGCGAGAATGGCAACATTCTAGCGGGTCGTAAAGACCCAGAACTGGTGAGGACTAAACTGACAGCATACAGAATAATGCTGCACAATTAAGTCCAGAGTTAACAGCACATGTATTTCTTTATGATGCAAGCATACATGTCGTTATGTCTCTACAAACAGTTTTTCCGTTTTAACTTGTGACAACCCAGCAACTCATAATCGTTTTTTTCTATAGTTCCTCAGTTTAGCCTCCAGCATTCTGAACTTCATCACCACCTCAATGCTCAAGTCCAGAAACAACTTCATCCGCAACTACTTGAGCGTGTCTCTGACAGAGCAGCACATGGCTACACTAGCCAGCATCATCAAAGACGTTGACAAAGATGTTAAAGGTACACCTGAAAAAATGGCTGCTTATTGTACAAATGATCAAAATGTTACTCTGACTTCCTTTTGACTTGGTAGCTAACGACAGGTGTAGCCCATAGTAAGTAGACAGCAATGCATGCCGCTAGGTTTATTGGATCTTTTTCTCCTCAGGTTCCTCAGATGAAGTGTTTTCTTTAGCTCTTTATCACTTCAACCACACCCTGGTAACATCAGATCTTCCATCTCCAGCCTTGCAGGTGAGAGGGATTTCTTTGTTGTGCCAGTATCTTGTTCACCAGGATCACAAATCTCTGTGATTAAGTTACAGAAATCAGCACATTATTTGGATTGTTTACTTAATGTCACAGACTTATTCTTGAATCCCCTGTCATTCCCAGAGCACCCTTCTTCAGCAGTTAGGTGTTGCACCATTTTCGGAGGGCCCATGGCCCCTGTACATTCACCCTCAATCGTTATCGGTCCTCTCCAGACTTCTCCTCATATGGCAACACAAAGCCAGTGTGCAAGGAGAACCAGATGTTCCTGAGTGTGTGAAAGTGTGGGAAAGGTATGGCAACCATGGCAATTATCTGGCTCATTTGTACAATGAACTGGTTAAATTCTTCCCATGAATCGTTTACCATAACCACCTTATCAGTACTTGTACTTTTGACTGATAATTTAAAAAAAAAGAAAGCAACAGGAGTTAGTGCTCACAGAAATGCTCTGCTTCACTTTGGCTTCTGTGTTAAGTAATGAGTGAAAAAGACCTTTTAAGTTGATAAGTATTCAATATTTACCAATATTTGAGAAGAGAGAGAACAAAACTTTTTACAGTGAATTGCAAAATCATACCTGCTGTGGTTTGCAGAGCTACAGATGCTGGCATATATAGACCTTGTTGAAACATAATACTAGCTTGCATTTGCACACAGTATATTTTAGTTTTTCTTTTTTACCCACTTCTCCTTTCTGCTGCCTTTCATTTCCTGCTCTCATAGATTTCTGGGAACATTGAAGCAACACACCATCCAGAGTTCTGTGCATGGAGAAGACGACCTTAATGTGGAACATCTTCAGCTCCTTCTGCTCCTTTTCCACAATCTGTCAGAGCGCGGCCGACGGTCAGTCCTGACCCTGGTCACCCAGGCCATCACTGAAGTGGCACAGAGCATAGACTCCCAGCTGAAGGCAGTGCCCCTCAATCTGGCCCGCCTGTGTCTGGTTTTTGACTACCTGCTCCGCCACTACTCCAAGGCTCCGTTGTACCTTTTTGAACAGGTTAATTGCTTTTCTGCTACGTTTCTCTACTGGTTTTCTAATGGTGGTTTTCATGTCCTGATGGCAAATTGCAAATATTTAGTTTTATATTATTTGAATATATAAATATCTACACATTCACTTCCCAGCAAATTCCTTTGGAGCAACTACTTGATAATACCACATATTTGCATATTTCTAAGTTTTCCAACTTTGGTAAATTCTTTTTGAGTTTTTTTATTTGATTACCCCAGCTACAGGAATAAAATGGCACACAAAGTGGTACAAATCATTATTCTGATGCTGAATGTTTTTTTAAATGTGTGTGGTACTGTGATGACTGGAAATTTAGCCTCTCTCTACCATTATTATTTATAGGTGCAGTATAACCTCCTCACCCCACCATCCACCGGGCCATGTTCTGTTCAGGAAGGTGGCAAACGCAGCAGTCTCCCACTTTACTACGGATTCAAAGAGGTGGAGGAGAACTGGGCCAAACACTGTTCAGCAGGTAAGAACAGTGAAGATTTTACATACTGGCCAGAGCATGGCAGCAGGTACAGAAATTCACCTGGTGCTTGCATCAATTTTTCACAGCCACACATTTTTTGTAGCATAAACAAAGATTATTAACAGATCATTGGCTGTCCTAAGCATTCAACTTGGTGGCATTGATTTCCCGATTAGCATTTTATCTCAGCGCTTATATCCTGCAAGTCATTTAATGAAAAGTGTAGCTAAGTCTTATAAAACATCAGAAAAGCAATGCATATTGTATTTAGTGGCTTCTATTACGGTAACTGTTCCTGTCTCTCCCATCATCGGCTTAACATTGTAGTTTGTGCTAGGTATTAGAAATAAAGCAAAATTAATGAAGAAAGTGGAACTTGAAAACAACAGAAGAAAGAAACGCACACGTGTATTTCATATTGTCTGTTCTTATTTCTTTCTCGTGAATAGGGTGTGGCTATGGTCGTACTAGAAAATAATGTTCTGATTTCATGCATTTCCATCTTAGATTCAAATGTTCAGCCCAAGTTCTACTGCGTTCTGTCCCCTGAGGCATCTGAAGATGATATCAGCAGACTGGACACTAAGGTGAAACTTTGACCCTCTAAAACATTAGTATATAAAATATAATGTTCTTCACTGTTTGAAAACATAACTTTTCTTCTTGCCTTGTAGGTCTTTCCTAAGCTGTTCAGTGGAGCGGTTAAATACGATGACCTGTACGGGTGGCTCATCTCACTCCTGGTAGCAGGCTCTCAGTTTGACACAGCAAGAAGACAGGAGAACAAGGCCATCACTCCTATGGTGAGAAAACACCACATGAAGAAACCATGAATTGTGTAAACATTGTTAACAAGTCCGTGATGCAGGCGGCATCACAGAATTACCCCAAACTACTGTAAGCTCATGTTGACTCCAACGTTTCAAGTTCCCAGCTCTTTGTGGCCGATTGGAAAACAGTGCATGTTTGTTTTATCACCCTGCAGGAGGCATGTTCCCTTCAGTACTACTTCCTTGTACTGTGGAGGATCCTGGGTGTTTTACCACCATCAAAGGCCTATATGGAGCAGCTAAAGAGTGGCTGCAGCGACCCCAGTGAGAGTGACATCCTGCACACCCTGCGATGGTCCTCACGTCTGCGGGTGTCTACCTACGTGAATTGGCTCAAGGTCTGTTGACACCTTACAGTCATACATGCTTGTTAGCATGATAAATGCCAAAACAAATAAATTACGTCAAAAAATATAACATTTGACTTTGTGTCATGGCCATAGTCAAATATAAGAGATTATGATTTTTTTTAAATATTCTACTCATAATCACTTCTATTTATTTTACATTTTCAAACAAATCAGTTGAAACGGGAATGCTGCATTTCTGAAGTGATACCAGACAGTACTTAATTTCTGATTTACACAATATCCTTTACTGTGTCTTTAATACTATAACATAATATTTGAGTCCATTTTCATTACTGACAGGAACACTTGGTGAAGCAGGGAATGAAAGCAGACCAAGCAGCTTCTCTGGTTGAGACCACGGCTGCTAAGTGTAGCACCGTTAAATACGACGTAGAGCTAGCAGAGGAGTACATTGCCAGACAGGTAATGATTATTATGTAGTCATTTTCGACTTGTGTATGATTGCTGTCCACACTAAATTTTAAACACATCTACAATTCTCTTCCTGTAATTATGGGTAGTCATTGACTTTTTAATATGAGTCCTTGTAAATTCATGGAAAATTTTTGATATTTTGTTCATGACAACATGTGTGAACTGTCAGTCTTTGACTTGATTTTGTTGCAGATTTCCACCTTTTCCAGTGTAGACCCAAATATCATCCTTCCACTTCATCAGTTACCTTCTCTACAAGCCATCTATACATTGGATGCAGTCATCTCCAAAGTGCAGGTTTCCCTAGATGACCATTTGTCTAAGGTTGCCATTGAGGCAGACACCCACAAATCATCAGAAATCACAAAGAACCTGCTGCCTGCCACACTGCAGCTCACTGATGTTTACACAGCCTTTACAAGGTGAGAAAGTAATCACTCTTAACTTTTGCACTTGTGTTTAACACTGAACATCAGACAATCTTGTCAGCTCATGCATTATGTCTAGCAAGCTGGAATACTGTGGAAGGATATGATTACAATATTTGTAGGATTTGTTTAAATATTCTGGTTAAACCTTATCTGCTTTAGCCAGAAGATTAAAAATGTTTTTGTGTAATCTCATCCCTGACTTGAGGACTTGAACAGATGTCTATGAAGATTCTCATCTAGGTCACAGTTATCCAAGGAAAGTAAAAATCTAGGGCAACTGGACTTAGTTATAATACTTGAAATCATCATATGAAGACAGGAATTTAAAAATTTTATTGTAGAGCTTCCATGCTGCCAAAACAGTATTTTTCAGTAGTTAAATCCAGTAAGTGATTATGGTGTTTGCATTTTTTTTTTTTTAATTTTTAATTTTTTTTTACAGATATCCACTCGTTAGTGTTTACCTTTTTAAACCTGCTTCCAACATAAAACCTTAATAGAAATAATAAAGCTCAAGTTGTAAATCATTCATCCCTTTACCCAAATCAAAAACCAAACTTGTCGTGACCAGGTCTTACCTGCTAATGAACATCCCAGAGGAAGGGGAAAACAAGCTTACAGATGCCAAGCTCCAAGGTTATGCTGCAGTTTTGTCCATTGGCTCCACCCGCTGCAAGGCTAATACACTTGGTATGTGAAGGAATTACTCCTAAACAGTACATTCACTTACACAACTTTTTTTACACTCACTGTTTTAACCTCCACTTCTTAAAAATGAAATTTCACAGGTCACAGTATTATGCAGAACTTACCATCAGCTGTACAGACAATATGTGAAACTTGGAACAGCATCCACACCAATGAATTCCCCAACATCGGCTCATGGGTACGTGAGTGAAGTATAATGGCTCAGTTTGTACCTCCTTGTGAGCAAGCTAAGTAAGGCGAATAGGCAATCTAGTCACCTTTATGGGTTTGTTAAACTAATTTTGACAGCGGGTAGGTACTTAGTAATTGCTTAATTTTGGAATCTGTCTTGATGGATGATGTAAAAATTTAAATTCTTTTGTAACACCTACTCTGGTTCTCAACCTCAAAATGCTAAATCCTCACTCTGCTCTTGACTCTGGCTAAGCTATTTTCAGAGCATCTTTTTTTTGTTTTGTTTTTTTGATGTTCATACACAGTCTTAAGATTTTGAATGTCTGTATTATTTTAATTTTATTTATTTCACTGTAATTGTAGTATTTGTTTAATCTTGTTTTAATGATTAGATATAATGCACTCATATCTGTATCTGGTTGAATTTGTTATTTAGGCTACAGCTGCTCATTTTGAATTATAGAAAATATACATCTTAAAGGATTTCATAAAGATATCCAGTAAAAGTATTAAAATATCAACATATAGTTTCTACCTGCATTGCCTAGCCCTGCTCAGCATGTCATTTAAAAAATGTTTGTATCAACAATTGTAGAAATAATAGTCCGGTGGGTTTTTTTTTTTCCTCAGCGAAATGCTTTTGCCAATGATACCATTCCATCTGAGAGCTACATCAGCGCCATCCAAGCAGCTCACCTGGGCACACTAAGTTGTCAATCCTTACCTCTGGCCTCTTCTCTTAAACACATCCTACTCTCGTTGGTTCGCCTAACTGGGGACCTCATTGTGTAAGTGGTTGTCCAGTCTTGTTGATAATCTTAATAATTTCACATATAACAAATGGAATGTGATGCATGGAATTAATTAATGAAATTCTGTTGTTCATTTAACATTGCTGTATGTTTGTCTCCTCAGCACAGAGGAACTGAATCCTTCGCAGGTTGTGCGCACTTTGTTGCCCCTCCTGCTGGAGAGCAGCACAGAAAGTGTGGCTGAGATCAGCAGCACCTCACTAGAGCGCATCCTCGGACCGTCAGAGTCAGACGCCTTCCTAGCCCGCATCTATGAGCGTCTGGTGACCGGATGTTACAACATCATTGCCAATCACGCAGACCCCACCAGGTAAGTAATGTGTGACATGATATTTAATGAAATCTGCATTAAACACCAACACTATGTGTACTGTTAAACAGGTGTTGGTAGTGCTGAACCCACTGAGGATAACTCACTGTGCATATTGTTTTTGTTTAATAGCCAGCAGATTTAGTGTTTGGTTGAGTCTCACTGCTCTTAATAACCTTTGATCTCTTATTTTCTTTAGTGGTTTGGATGAGTCTGTTCTTGAGGAATGCCTTCAGTACCTTGAAAAGCAGCTTGAGAGCAGTCAAGTCCGTAAGGCCATGGAAGAGTTCTTTTCATTCAGGTATCTGCTCAACTGAAAACACAGCCTGCATTATTACACATCTGTACTGCTACCGCACTGATTTTGTGCTCCTTTATTTCAGTGGTGAGCTTGTCCAGATTATGATGGCGACAGCTAATGAAAATCTGTCAGCAAAGTTCTGCAACAGGGTGCTGAAATTCTTCACCAAGCTCTTCCAGCTCAGTAAGTCTAATATTGAAAGTTTAATTTCAATCAAGAAAAAAGTAAGCTTCAAATGGACTGGGTTATACCATATGTATCATCTGATCACATGTAATGGCCAAAATGTTAAGTGCTGTTCCGAATGGCCACATTTAAAGGCCGGGTGAATAGTTTGCTGTGAGAAAGGTGTGAGAGACGAAAGATGTACAAAATGGGGATAAAGCCTCACACATTCAGACCGTCTCTCTTCAAAGACTTTCATGGTGTTGCACTACATACAAGAAATGGCAAAAGTACTTGTGCAAAGAATTGTTAAAAAGTAGCCTGAGAGAAAAGTTTAACTGCTGCGTGCTTTGTCACCTCTGCACACCTGCCCAACAGGAGCGTAAAAGTAGGCGTGCTTGTCTGATTGTCTGTTGCTGATTATTCAATGATCCAACAAGCACTTTATTTGAAGCATACTGATGCCTTGACGGTGTCAAAAATCTAATTAGAAATCGTTAAAGCTGCAGATGCATCAGATTTTTTTCAATAAGTCTAAATGTCATGGTGACCTTGTCATACCCAGCTGAGAAGAGCCCGAACCCCAGCCTGTTGAGTTTGTGCGGCACGCTGGCCCAGCTGGCCTGTGTGGAGCCCTCTCGTCTGCAGTCCTGGCTGACGCGGATGACCGCCACCCCACCGAAGGACTCAGAGCAGTTGGAAATAGTGCAAGAAAATCGACAGCTTCTGCAGGTGCTCACCACTCATATTGTGCGTGACAACAGCCAGGTGGGCGAAGGAGTTTGCACTGTTCTCCTCAGCACCCTTATTCCCATGGCAACAGACATGCTGGCCAATGGTGATGGAACAGGCTTTCCTGAGCTCATGGTCATCATGGCCACACTTGCCAGCGCCGGACAGGGAGCTGGCCACCTGCAGCTGCACAGAGCGGCCATCGACTGGCTGACCAGATGGTAAGAAATCAGTTTAACCGACATGCTGTTCCCCTGATTTAATTTACATCAGGGAATTGCATGATTTTATTGGCAACAGTACACTAGGGCTCAAGTCCCCAAAAAAATGCATGATAAAGGATGTTTATTTACCATGGATTGAAACTTTGCATTGGCTGACCTAACCCCTTAGCCATTATCGTGGAGCAATGCAATTTTAAATTTCCGACTATTTATTTAAAAATTACTCATTTTTTTCCCTGCAGCAAGAAGTATTTAACACAGAAGAACGTTGTGGAAAAAGTGAGCTCAAACTTAACCCAAGGAAAGGTACATTTTTATATTTGTCAGTTTGTTACACCAGAAGAGCCTTTTTTTTACTTGATCCAGGTACTTCATGTGTACTTCTTCCTTGATTGCAGCACGCCAGCATGCTGGAATGCTCGTGCCACATCATCTCCTATCTGGCTGATGTGATGAACGCCCTGCGCCAAAGCAGTGGCCAAGGCACTACAGCACTGCTGATGGAGGGGGAAGAGAAGGCCATGGAAGTGGACTCGGACTGGGTGGAGGAACTTGCAGTAGAGGAGGATGATTCCCAGGCAGAGGACTCTGTGAGATCTCATCGCTTTATGTCTAAACTTCTGAAACAGAAACATTAAGGGTGCTCTGTTTAGTCGGTCACCGATCGTAATCGGCCGATAATGGCTTTAACTAGCTTGATCGGTGACCTCTAAAAGGCCGATCAGATGATGCAATACTCGCGGGCAAATTTTTAGCAGCTCAAATGGTTTCACTATGCGGTCAGAGCAGTTTTCAGAGCCAGCTTGCACCAAAGTCCTTTTCAGACAAAAAGCTATTGATGTGGCCAGTTAATCATTTACAATTACAGTTGAACCTCAATCAGACGAGAGGAGCAACAAGGAGGAGCGATCATGTGAAACTGTCGCGGTCGACCTAATGTCACACCCGCTGTAATTGTCTTGACCCATAGCGCATCAAGCAGAGAGAGACTGATCCTTCAGCGCGAGTTTCCTGATGCAAAGAGAGGCGTCACTCAATCAGCTGACTGCCTCTCTTCATTTTAAAATGGAGACCTTTTGCTATGCTGGCCGTATTTAATGTGTTTGCTTCTCTCTCCTCTGGTAAAGCCTGTGGGGTTAGAAGTAATGAAACTCAACAATTAAGATGATAGTTTTTTTAACTGGACTGAAAAAATTGTAGCAGCAAAATTGAAATGCAAATTAAGTGTTTCCCCTAGGATGGAGTTGTAGCAGCAGAGGTGAAGCAAAATTTTTGTCGGAATATAAAGCCCCAACACAACATGTCTCAGCAACATTGCTCTTGTGTCCATGAGCAAGCAATGCACCTTAGCATAGCTTAAAACTGCAGTGTTTTCCCAGTTCAGATAATCTAAATCTTTTGGCATTGGTCGGTGGGGTTTGGGGGTTCTCCGCCAAGAAAATTTTATGGTTTCCAATGAAAAATATGTAATTTCACATCATATCGGGCCATTATTTTCACCATTTCTCTGAACAAATAGTTGGAAAAGCTAGAGCAGATAATAAATAAACAAGACCCAAAGATCAGTTTACTGGAGGAACAACCTTTAGATTTAGAGAAAGTAATTTTGGTTGGTTCTGTTGCTCCATAGTGATTTGACATTGATGGCACAGCATGTTTTGGGCATCACCCCTAAGCCTTAACGTCAGGAAAACCCTGTTGAATATGATATCAGAATCATTATAGATACGACTGCTCATGTTTGCCTTTTGTGTCTTCATTTTACAGCTTCTGACATTTATCTTTAGACATTAATATAAAAAATAGGAAGAAACCTCCTCCCTTCTGAGCTGCATTTTATTTGCACATTAAAATCCAAAAAGAAACATCTCCTCATTAGCTTAAAAGGACTAGTTTGCAGCACCAATTAGCTTTACTTACCTCAGCTCCTCCAGTCACCTCCGCCCTGTCTTTTCCAAAACCACTTTTTCAGACTGAAAACTGAAAAATAATTGAATCAGTCTGTACAGGACAGAGCTGCAGGCTACGTCAGTTTAGTCTAAGTTTGTACCTGATGTTCTCAACATTGGACAAGTAGGCAGTAATAAAATACAGCGTCCCGTTACATTCTATAAATTGAGCTAATGTTAAGTTACATAGCAGCTCTGTAGCTGCTGTAGGTTTCCTGCTCAGCTGCACAGTCTGAAGGGGAGGAGATGTTAGCTAACTTAGTGCTAACTGGCTTCACCTTTCCAGCTGGTGGGAAACAACAGACCTTTCTTGGTTTTGAGAAGCTAACACACTGTAACAGACACTGTACATTTACTGCCAGAATATTTTCCTCCGCTCTCGTTCTCCATCATTTTCTGCTGCTCGGACAATCAAACACTCTCTACGCACCCCCTGATTCAGAGTTACGCTTGTCTTATAACACTATCTGTCATGTATGTTCTGCATAGAACAAGGAGAAGAAGCGAGCCGAGCATTGAGTGCTGCCATGCTCTCACAGTGTGCGAGTGAAAACATTTGTAGCGCATTGTTTAATGATGATCATGGGAAATTTTAGTAGTAGCGGTCGTGATTCAGCAGCGCAATGCATATAGAGGAAACGCCGATATTTTTATGTGCAATAAACTGGTAATATGATGTTAAAAGCCTGTACCACTTTTTTCACATATTTAAGTAAGTTAATGTCATTTGTGTTTGCTTTACTCATTCTTTGCTCAGTTGCTAAATGAACAATTCATCTTGACATGTTTGTCATCATTTGACAGGATGAAGACTCTCTTTGCAACAAGCTCTGCACCTTCACCATTACTCAGAAGGAGTTCATGAACCAGCACTGGTAAAGAATCCCTGTGATTTTCTCGAATAAAGCCAGAGGTTTTTTGTTTCTTTTTTCATGAATAAGTTAATGTTTTTAGTAGGTTTGGTGTAGGCTACACGGACTGAATCTATTCTCAAGTGTAATGGCCTTGTAGCCACACAGGAACCCTTTCAAAACTCTGAATAAATAAGAAAATCGTGGGCAATGAAAATCCTGCATACAGTAGATTTACAGGAGTCTGCGAAGTTGTTGGCATTTGTCAAAATCCCTGCAAACAGGATACCTTCACACCATTGACATTTTAAAGAAGCAATACACCATTGTATTTATTTGTTAATAAAATATAAAGTCTATACTTTAGTGTCACTAGTCAATGTGTTAATGGCATTTTCTGTAAGCAGCATGTTTTATTACTGCTGAACTAATTGTGTTAGGTTGCTAATAGTGAAAGCAACTAGTAAAGTCCTACTAATTAAACTGTTTAGTTTGTGTTTAGTGTAATTTCCCTACATGTGAGCATGCCTTAATGCAACAAGTTTCTCTTTGTAGAAGCTAAACTAAGCCTGGAAACAGCACCTAGAAGGTTTTGGTGTGGGAACTTTGGAATGTGGTTATATTTGTTTGTTTCTGTCACGAACATATGCAAATGGGATTTAAAGTTAAAATGCCTTGTGGAAGTATGCAGGTGACATTCTGTCATTGCTAAATTGTTGATGTACTATACACAGTCTTGTCCTGGTCCTTTTTCATTCTTTAGGTACCACTGTCACACCTGTAAGATGGTGGATGGGGTAGGTGTGTGCACAGTGTGCGCCAAGGTCTGTCACAAAGACCA
This sequence comes from Lepomis gibbosus, assembly GCA_029875015.1. Taxonomy (NCBI): domain Eukaryota; kingdom Metazoa; phylum Chordata; class Actinopteri; order Centrarchiformes; family Centrarchidae; genus Lepomis; species Lepomis gibbosus. Next base: position 17,758 of record JAPMOB010234045.1, read on the forward strand.
TGAGATCTCCTATGCCAAATATGGTTCTTTCTTCTGTGACTGCGGTGCCAAAGAGGATGGCAGCTGCCAGGTGAGACCGAATACCTCAGGTCATCATGGGAAGAGAACAACAGCGGTAACTTTGGCTTGCAAGTCATTCCCCCATTGACTTCCATCAAGTCATTTCATTTTGTCAGGATTATAGCTAGCCCACACACGTGGCCAGAGAATTAGTGAAATCATGCTATGTTGTCAACATTTTTTTTACTGAAAAGGCCAGCTTTCCTAGTTAATGTTACATTATGGATTTTTGAATGTGCATGTGATGATGAACACAAACCATCAACTACATTTTGCCTTCAGTTTGCTGTTAGTTTGATAAGAAATATAATAGGCCTTTGCATTCTTTCTTTTAGTTTGCAATGTTTTCATCTTCTGTGTCAGTTTTGTGATTGCATTGGCTCATATTAGATTTGTTCAGTGGGTTAACAAAGTGAAAGTATATTGTATTATTATGCAGCAAATTCCAATGATCAGAACAGTTGATTGTTCCAGTCATATCAAGTCTCGTCAATCCATGATTTTTGTTTGCTTTTGGAGGCAGTTTAGATAAAGTGCACCTCCATCCAACACAATCTCTCTGACGTCCTTTTTAACTAACTATATACTCCACAATTTGGAGGAGCTAGCAAAGTGAAAACAAAAGCAGGTTATCCAGATTGTAAAGATTTAAACAAAAAATGCTTTAAATGATGCTTATCAGTTATATATGCACAGTGATGTGGTTCTCACTGCTCTTATTTGTGTCACACCTTCCACAGGCCTTGGTAAAACGCAGCCCCAGCAGCGGTATGGGCTCCACTCTAAAAGAAGCTTCTGCGTTCCAGAGTGAGCTGCGTATGCCTGACAGTGCTATCCGCCACCAGAATGCCTCACCCTCCGACAAGGGCAAGGTCACCATCTGTGATGGCAAACCTGGTGATGAAGACAGACCTAAGAAGAGTGTGTGCAAGAGCATCGAGGGCTGCCAGGAAGAGTTGCTAGCACAAGTGGTGAGAGAAAATATGTTTAGTATTTCTGGATTTCTCACAAAATCTCTGTCTCTGTCTGTCTTGTGTCTTTATGTTTTTGATACAAAGACTGTTCAAATGACATTACTGCACGTCTTAAAGCAGATGTATTTATTTATATTTATTTTACATGTACTGCACTGTTACTCAAGCTTTTGGCTCTCTTTCTCCACAACAGATGGGATCGTCCACTGCAGCAGTCATTCTGGAGATGCTCATGTTTCTGATGGAAGCCATCCAGACCAACTTTCAGCAGGCATCAGCAGTGGGAAGCAGCAGCCGGGCTCAGCAAGCCCTCAATGAACTGCATACTCAGGACAAAAGTGTGGAGATGACAGACCAGTTAATGGTATGAAGGCCTGGACATTTTTGAGTGGTTAGGAAAAAAATCACTTCATTTGAAACTATAATGTATGTAAAATGCTGCTCTTCTCCTCAGGTGCCCACGCTCGGCTCTCAAGAAGGGGCTTTTGAGAATGTGAGGATGAACTACAGCGGTGACCAGGGACAAACTATACGCCAGCTCATTAGTGCACATGTCTTGCGCCGTGTTGCCATGTGTGTCCTGTCTTCACCCCACGGCCGCCGCCAGCACCTTGCAGTCAGCCATGAAAAGGGAAAAGTAAGTACAAATCTGTAAACTGAATCCTGAAATATTATAATACAATAATAATAAAAATAGCCTGAGAATTTTATGTAGATCTTAATTTGAAATCCGTAATTGATTTTATTTTTGTGGGTTTTTTGTATGCCTTTGTTGAGTTAAAATAGAGCCAAACAAAACTGCACTTTGGTTAATGATGTATGGTTTTGAATTTCAATTCAAGACATTGTCCACATAATCATCATATCAAACTCAGTAGAGGGATTTTAATATAAACATAATTTAGATAAATTTAGAATATAAACTCAGTATAATGTTTATTTCTACACCCTTTAATGAGCATTTCTGTTGGGTTATCTTTCATATTGTGTCTGTTCCTTTATAATTGTGAAAACTAACTGTTTTCTTTCTATCTCCCGCTTGACAGATAACAGTTCTGCAGCTGTCGACTCTCCTGAAACAAGCTGACTCGAGCAAGAGGAAGCTGACACTGACCCGTCTGGCCTCTGCACCAGTCCCTTTCACAGTCCTCAGTCTTACAGGAAACCCTTGTAATGAAGATTATCTGGCTGTTTGCGGCCTCAAGGTCAGAAAACCAGCATTTTTTTTTATATTTCCGTGTTGCTTTTATGTTTTATGTAAAGCATTTGCATTACCTTGTTGTTGAAATGTGCTATTTAAATAATCTTTCCTTGCCTTGCCTTCTTCTAAATTTAGGTTTGTTCTATTTTGTTTGTTTTCTAATTCCATGTGTGCAAATAAACCTATTAAAATTTAAACACTAGAGGTTATTTTGCTTGTGAAAGATGACCACAACTAAGTTACAGTAGATCACAGTCATGATAGAATTAGAGTAGCTGTTCACACTAACCTTAGATAAGTGGACTTTTATTTAAATTTTTTAATGAACGGCTGCTATATAGGAATTTGGTATTTGACTGTTTTTTCTTTGTTCTTTCATGTTTTTCCAGGATTGCCATGTACTAACCTTCAGCAGCACAGGCTCTGTGTCAGATCATCTGGTGCTGCACCCACAACTGGCTACTGGCAACTTCATCATCAAAGCCATCTGGTTACCAGGCTCGCAGACTGAACTTGCCATCATCACGGCTGACTTTGTCAAGGTATGTATTCAGAGACAATAGACACTTTATAAGTACCCTAAGTAATGAGTATGAAGTGTTTATTGGTGATTTGATTACATTTTTTAATTCTAAAAAGTTCTAAACATGTAACTAATAGTGCTGCTTTTGCAGAAAACACTTGGTAATACTTTTTCAATTTGTCTCTTTCAATTTGTCTCCCTTCCTGAACAGATTTATGACTTATCAGTGGATGCCCTGAGTCCCATGTACTATTTCCTCCTCCCGAGTTCCAAGATACGTGATGCTACCTTCCTTTTCAATGAAGAGGGGAAGAACATTATCGCCATCATGTCTTCAGCAGGTTACATGTATACCCAGCTCATGGACGATTCCAGCAGCGCCCAACATGGCCCTTTCTATGTCACAAATGTACTTGAGATAAACCACGAAGACTTGAAGGTAAGTGGGATGTGTACCAAAACCACGGAGTTATACCCACAGGATTTTGTTATGTTATACAAAATATTATAACGTCAACATCAAAATAGGTCATTGTTGGTCCATTCCTGCTGATTGATTTCATGTTTACACACTGCTTCATTTCAGTGTTTGCGGTTTCTTGAAAATTCTGAATGGCAGAAAGTGTTATTTAGGTAAATTCTTTCTGTGTGCCTCCAGGATAGCAACGGGCAGGTAGCCGGCGGTGGTGTGTCTGTCTATTACTCCCATGTGCTTCAGATGCTTTTCTTCAGCTACAGCCAGGGAAAGTCCTTTGCTGCCACAGTGAGCCGCAGCACCACAGATGTGCAGAGGCTCTTCCCCATCAACGTCAAAGGGTAACACCATATACTGTCTCTCCACATCCCTCCTCCCGCTCTGGATTTGGTGATATGTAATCCCTCCCTCTTGCCCTCTTACCTTTTTTAGCTCTAATGGCGGCAGCAATAAGATGTCACCTGCTTTGTGCCAGTGGTCTGAGGTCATGAACCACCCAGGCCTGGTGTGCTGTGTGCAGCAGACAACAGGCATACCGCTGGTCATCATGGTCAAGCCAGACACCTTCCTCATCCAAGAGATTAAAACTCTGCCAGCCAAAGCCAAGGTAAAGGCCACTTACAGATGTGGAACAGTGTATAAAATGGAAAAAGCTCTGTTAAAAAAATAGTAATTAGCGCACTAAAAGCATGATGACTGCACATGTATTCCCATTCCAGTCTTCCAGTATTCACACAGATCCTTTTCTGCTTTTGTATTGTAGTGCATAAAGTAGTGCGGCCTCAGCTTTGTATCCATGTCCGTTTTGAAGTATAAACAAACTTAAAAAGAAAGGTTTCACTTTTTCTTTTTTCTTTTTTTTTTTACATTATGTCCGAAACTAATGCATGTATTTCAGGGAAGTAACACTTTATTTGCACATTTATAAACCACACAAATATGAAGCATGATAATTAAGCATTTGCAATTGCAGCATTAAATGTGTTGGTTTCCCTATCAAATTTGTCACCCACTGGGGTTGATTTCTTTGCCATTTTTTAAGGTTAAAATTCATACATGTTTCATTTTCTGCAGATTCAAGATATGGTAGCTATTCGACACACTGCCAGTAATGAGCAACAGCGTACGACCATGATTCTTCTCTGTGAGGACGGAAGCCTGCGAATCTACATGGCCAATGTGGACAACACCTCTTACTGGCTCCAGCCCTCGCTGCAACCCAGCTGTGGCATCAGTATCATGAAGCCAGTCCGCAAGCGCAAAGCTGCTGCTACTAGTAAGTCTTAGGCTAATAAAGTGTAATTCATTTTTAATCACCAGAAAATCTAAACAAATGGATCCCGACATAGATGATAAACAAACTAATATGAGATCAGCAAACCTAGACAATGGATGGTTATTTGCCCTAATAACATTTGAATTGTAACCCTTACCCACAACTTGTTCTCATGAATGCATGTTATTTAGTTATATATCATTAATCTCAAGGTGCTGCTGTTCAAATTTTTTCATTGAAATGTCTGTAAACACATTCAGTGCCTCGTCAGGATCATTCTTGGTCTACACTGTAGACCAATTTATACATAACCATTCACTTTTTACAAACTATTACAAAGCATATGCAACATTTTCAAATTTGAATGTGATCATTTTACTTTCAGCCACCCGGACCTCCAGTCAGGTGACATTCCCAGTGGACTTCTTTGAACACAACCAGCAGCTGACAGAGGTGGAGTTTGGGGGCAATGACTTGCTACAGGTCTACAATGGACAGCAGATCAAACATAGGCTCAACTCCACTGGAATGTATGTGGCCAACACAAAGGTAAGTGCATTTAAAGATAATGAGTCTGTGCAGTAGACTACTGTGCTTTTATTATGTAATGAATGTTAGCCGTGCATGTGTTTATTTTATGCTTTATACAGTAAAAGCTCAAGGTATATGTGAGTGAGTAGCTAAAAAATCTATTTGAAGAGTAGAAGTGGTGGAAAGATACCAACTTTTTAACAACGTGTATATGCACTGATATTGATAATAGAAGATTCATAAACGTGAGACTGAGTATACGTTCAGAAGTACTTACATACTCTGTTGTACTGTAGATGTGAGTAGATATATGAATATACACATTTCCCAGCACTTTTTCCATCTACCTTCATGCAATTTAACATAACACGGAGTATTTGAGCATTGGAATGCATCCAAAGGTGAACCTGTATTTCACAATGGAGGTTTTTTTTTTTTTGCTTAAACATTTTGTCATGGTTCTGGTTGTTTCCTCCTAGCCTGGGGGTTTCACTGTGGAAGCGGTCAACAACAACAGTTCAATGGTGATGACGGGCATGCGGGTGCAGGTGGGCACTCAGGCCATTGAGAGGGCTCCATCCTATGTGGAGGTCTTTGGCCGCACCATGCAGATAAACCTGACGAGAGCCCGCTGGTTTGACTTTCCCTTCACCAGAGAGGAGGCCCTGCAGGCTGACAAGAAGCTCTCCATCTTTAGTAAGAGCAGTAGTCCATTTTTGTGTATTACCTATTATTTCACAAATTATTCCATTTTTGTGTTGATGTAAGTTACAGGATTTAACTAAAAGCACACCATACTGTGATTGTTAGTATTTTAAGTTACATATCTGGATTATTTGCATATCCATCCAATCTTTCAACACCAAAATACTTAAATGGCAGAATGAAATCTCTTTGACAAACCCTTTTAAGTAAAATTTCACCACAAAATAAAATTTGTACGGGTTGCCTGTATGGGTTGGGACATTTGAAAGTTTGATGTGCTACAGCAAATCATTAAATGTTGAACAATATAATTATTGACAAGTTAGTACTTAGCATTAACAAATTAGTGACCAATGTAGAGCCTTTTTCCTGCTCAAGGGTTTAATGAATAAAAACAACCCACAGAAATGAAACCGCTGTAAGTGCATTTAATATTCAACTAGTGGTAAAAAAGTATACCATAAATGCAATTATAATGAATGTAGTATTTAATATATTATTGCTATACTAGCAGTATACAATTAACTAAACAATATACTCTTATTTAATATATTTAATACACTCATGTACAGTTCCTCCTCCAGGTTCTGGATAGACTCTGCAGTGGGCAAATGTGTATTGAGCCAGTGTTTCTAGCAGCCTCCTCTGCAGAACAACACATTCCCCTATTTATTTACCCTATCTATTTTACTTGTTATTTTTATAAGTATTGTTTGTTTAACTTCGTTCAAGTTGAGAAATACACTTTTCAAAGTCAGTATTTTGTGCATTTTTCTTGATAATCAAGCAAGTAGACTCATAGTACCATACTTTTCCCATTATAATCAAATCACAAAATTGTCCACAATAATCTCAATATGACTTTTTCTCCAAATTGTGCAGTCCTAATATTTATTTTGCACTGACCCTTCAACTTAGATAAAATTCAATTTGCTGCAGACTGTTTGGAAAACATTTTCTGATGTAGTTTCTTCCTGTTTGTTTTCTAAAGTCGGAGCATCTGTTGACCCAGCTGGAGTCACCATGCTTGATTCAATCAAAATCTATGGTAAAACCAAGGAGCAGTTTGGTTGGCCTGAGGATCCACCAGAGGACTTCTCCTCTGCCTCCGTTAACAATGTCTGCAGTCCCAACCTCAACCAGGGCAATGGCACCTCTGATGGAGATATAGCCACCCCAACCACCACCAGCGGCAGTGTGCTGGAGAGGTAGGGGCTTTCCACTTTGCAGTTCATATAATTTTTGGCATTTACACTTCTTCTGTAGTTCAGTTTACCACACTCATGATCTGATGAGTGTGTGACTTTTGAATGGCCTAGTTTGTGTCGTTTCTTTATTTAACTACCTTTTTATCTCCACAGCCAGATTTTGCCGTACCGTTAATATGTCCATCCTTTTAAAAACTGGGTGTATAAAACCCTTGTGTATGGTTTGTTCTTTGATTAATTTGTGTTAAAACCAAGTCTAAAAAAACAAGTCATTTTCAAACTAACTGGCTGCAGTTAGTAAAGCTGAAGGCTCTCGGCAGCCCCGCGCAACTTTCTAAATTCTTCCATCTCACAAAGAAAATAAAGGTCAGCTCGAAATAGTACAGAGAGGCTGAAAGAAAATTACCGAACCTTTTAATCCCTATCATGTTTGCTGTGTACCATTGGGTATACTGACAATGCCACTGAAATAATTTGATGCTGTAGAAATCTTAAAAATGGAGGATTCTCATGCAATTTCTGAGGCGTTCCTGTTCCTGTCCCAGTTGCTAATGTGTTACAAACTGAACGGTGAGCCTCCTGTTTTTCTAACTAAAAACCCACCTATGTTGAGGTTCAAACTTAAAAACAAAAGCTTGTTTTTTTGTTTTTTCTGATTCGGTTTTGAAACAAAATAATCAAAGAATGAACCATACAGCGATTGCAAATCAATGAGCAATACTGTTTTGTGATCATTTTGCACTTATTTTAATTATAAACAGTTTTTTCAATTGGTTTTCCAGAAAATAAACTACATTGTTGTACATTAGATTGAAAAGAGTACATACTGTGAAAGATGTGATTAGATTTGTTCTATATTGACCCCTCCTAGCGTATATTTACCTTTCATGATACCAGCTATGTAGCAGGAGTTGAGGAAAAGCCTGAAGTTTTAACAATGGGGGTTTGGTGCTCTTAATAGTATTTAGTGCATGGCTATTGTGATGTCATCTTTTCTTGCATGCTTCTCTTGTGTTCAACTGAATCATTTAATTTCACTTGTTTCTTTCTGTGATCCTCACTCTTTTTTTTGTTCTTTTTCTTTTGCTCCCAAAAATACAATAAAAAGTTGTGAAACTGAGTCCTTATCAACCTTGGACCGGTTAGTAACTGCCCTTTCTCTGCTTGTTTGTATGGGTTTGTGCATGTGTTTGTGTGTCCATGCCTGAGACTGTGAACATACCATGCACCATCTCCACACTTATACAACAACAACATTTATTCTTACATTCAGTGTTGTTTTGGCATTTAGATCAGCTCAAACTGCAACAGGTTGAGATTTGCTCTTTCTTTTGTTTGTTTGGTTGATTTCAGGCAAACCTCTTTAGTAGAAGCAGTGTTGATCTTCTTTCTTCATTTCAGGTTGGTGGTCAGCTCTCTTGAGTCTTTGGAAAGCTGCTTTGCAGTAGGGTCCTCCAGTGAAAAGGTAAAACAGAAAAAGATTTTATTCTGTGCCTTTTTAAAAGTAATAACATATTTGAATGCGAAGTTCTGTGTTAAAATTTCTGGTCTTCAGGGAACATTGTTCACTGCCTGTCTTTAACTTTATGTAGGAGAAGAATAAGGCTGCCGCACTGGAGTTGGCCACTCTACTCCTGTCCATGCCAACCCCTGCAGGAGTGCAGCAGCAGACCAAAGGACTTCTTGCCAGCCTGCACACCAGTAGAACTGCCTACCACAACCACAAGGTTAAAAAATACGTGTCAAACTAGACTGGACAGTTTGGTCATCATTAGGTCCCAAAACTCATTTAATTAAAAGTTCCATTAACTTTAAGTTAAAGATTAAAGGCGGCATACAGTACTTGTAAGTGAAGAAGGAACAGATAGTGAGCCAGGGAAAATTGACCGTTTACATTAATGAACCCTGAATTGTGAAAAAGTATTAACTTGCTGACGCTGTGTAAAGGAAGTAAGCCAACATAACTGTTTGGCAATTTTAGGTCAATGTATGTAGCCAGCAGTGCAGTACTTGGTCGTCATTTATCAACAGTTAATCCATTAAATGTAGATATTACACAGCAGTTTGTTCAGAAACCACACAAGCAGCAGGGCAAAATGAAATTAGAAACGGTATTCTAAGCAGTCAAGGTCTTGTAGGTGTTGTGCCCATCCTCTACACTCACTATGAAGATTTAATGCAACACATGTCTGCTCCCTCACTTCAGGACCAGTCCTTGTTGAGTAACGCGGTGCAGTGTCTGAATAGCTGCAGCCGTGAGGGGAGGGAGCTCGACCCTGATGTCTTCCAGAGGCTCGTGATCACTGCCCGCTCCATTGCAATGATGAGACCCAACAACTTGGTGCATTTCACTGAAACAAAGTCATTACACCAGGACTCTGGTAAGAGTCTATTCAGTTGGTGACGGATGTCACCCGGGACTTGGGAATAACAATTAATGTTTAAATGATTTATGTGCCTGTTACACCATCACAATAATGTTAATGTTATTTCCTTTATTAAACCCAGAAATGACAGAGGATGGGCAAAAACACGTGGATAGTGAATGCTGTAATTTCATCACGCAGCTCATGAATAACTTCTGGAAACTCCATGCCCTGAAACCAAAAAATGCCTTTCTTGCTCCTGCTTGTCTGCCGGGTAAGTTCAAACTGTGGGACCCCAAAGTTTGCAAGTACGTTCACTGGGTGTGAAAATTGTGTACATACGGTAAGTTATATACTAATGTTTGTGAATGTGACCAGTTGTCGGCCCACATTAAAGTGTTACGTAGTTTACACATTATGTATTCTGTCAGACAGTACTAATTTGACTTTGGTACTGTACACCTAACTGACAATGGGCAGTGTATTAATGTGGTTTTCTTCTTCTCCATCTAAGGCCTAACTCATGTGGAAGCGACAGTAAATGCCTTGGTGGACGTCATCCATGCATATTGCACATGTGAACTGGATTACATCAATGTAGCCTCCAAAATCTACATGCAAATGTTACTGTGCCCTGTAAGTGTACTCTTAATGATCACTAGAATCAAAATTCAATTGGCATTCAAAAAACCCTAAGAATGAGTCGTGAGATCACTTGCGAGACTCCTGGCATTTTACCATTGCTGTTGCGCATTGCTGTTTTCATTGTAACATTCTAATTCAGATCTTATAATAGTGTTTAACAGTATTTCAGTGATCAGGAAATTACTTGACATGATAATAATGTCACAATTAGGAGAGGAACTGTAACCTGGACTGTAGTTAAAAGCTGTATAGACAGACTGTCATAAGATAACCGTTGTGTAACCAATTTCAGGACCCAGCTGTGAGCTTTGCTTGTAAGCAGGCTCTGATCAGAGTGCTTCGACCAAGAAACAAACGGCGACATGTGACCCTTCCATCTCCCCCACGCTCCAACACGCCTATGGGTAAGTTTGCACCGGCTTTATACAGTGTATGTTACTCGATGTGCATGTGTATTTATTAAAGGGTGATTTTGTTGCCTCCTGAGTTCCTATGGTTTGGTTTTCAAGGCATTAGGACAATTACAGTTTCAAAAGGTTTTTAACATACACATTCTATGCCTGATATGNAAAAAAAAAAAAAAAAAAACTAAATGCCTAAACAAAGAATTCAAAACTATGTTTGGGCTCCTATGACCACAAGTGGATTCAGTTCTCTAAAACATGTTTGTTGATTTCCTTTAAAAGGGGACAAGGATGATGATGACGACGATGATGCAGATGACAAAATGCAATCATCAGTGCTGACTGGAGGAGAAGAGGGTAGACAGGAAAGTCAAGACCAGGGTGAAGTGGACCATGGTGACTTTGAGATGGTGGTGAGCAAAGAGGGCCGATGAAGTCTGTGGGTTACATATGACATTACTCCTGCATTGTACACATTGTGAGAGGAAACTAGCAGCAAGTGTAATATAATAGACCTCTTTCTTAAATATCCTTCTTTTAGTCAATAACGATCACCCAGATAATAAACATAGTTTAGTTTATTTAGCTGCACAGTTGTTTTCAGCTGTCAAAGATATGATTGAATTGTTTGCATTTTGCAAATATCAGTGTTCACACATCATAGGCACCATTGATAAAAAAAACCCTACAAAGAGAAATGAAACTGATATTGAACCTTGTTCTTATTATCCTGGCATATGAGTTCAACTTTAAATCTTAGTGTTGAACAGATTAATAACACCCATGTTTTTCTGCATCCTCAGTCAGAGTCTATGGTCCTGGAGACAGCAGAGAATGTCAACAATGGAAATCCATCTCCCCTGGAGGCTCTGCTGGCTGGAGCTGAGGGTTTTCCCCCCATGCTGGACATCCCCCCTGATGCAGATGATGAAACTATGGTAGAGCTGGCCATCGCTCTCAGCCTTCAGCAGGATCAACAAGGTAGGTGGCCAGAAAATAAAAAATAAAGCAATTCTCTTGTAAGCCGAGACTGCCTGGGGGTCCCACTCCACATTTAGACACTGTTCTGAATCAGTTCACAGCTGTTCAGGACAGAGTTGATTAAACCTAAAAATAAGACTTATGAACAGCAAGGAAGCACCGAGCAGTTGATAGCAATTCTGGGAGATAATACCACCAACACAATTAGCTTTTTAGTTAAAAAGCAATAATTTTAACTTTTGTGTACCTGTAACACTTGTCACAAAAGTGAAACTTGCAGTTATTGAAACGCTCCTGCAACTGAATAAAAAACACGGTTTGGGACATAAGTTAATCTGAATAGACGTGAACATGAATTACGTGAATGTTCTACCTTCCGAAGTGAAACGTTTCACCTTATTAAATATCAACTTCAACCTTGTTTACCTCGAATGGTTGACCAAATCTTTAACAGGTGAAACATCAGCAAGATTTTGGGTCAGTGCTGCTAACGTACTATACATATTTTTGACATTTTTAGGCAGTAGCAGCAGTGCTCTTGGCCTTCAGAGCCTTGGCCTGTCTGGCCAGGCCCCAAGCTCCTCTTCACTGGATGCTGGCACCCTTTCAGACACCACTGCATCAGGTAAAGAGACCACCTCTGGATAGTAAGTGATCAGCAGGAAGCTAGGTTTTTATATCTGCAAGGTCACAGTGGCTAGTAAATTAATAAACACATTAGAAATAACAGATTATATTTTTGTCTACAATTTTGAATTAAAACTGCCAAAATTTCCCAAAATGGGAATCTGATCTGTGGCACATCTTGTAGTCTTAATCAAGTATTTTAAATTTAATGGGTTGTTTATACTCTTTTCAGTCTGTCACATTTGCTCAAGTAGGTAGTAATTATATGTGGTAATGCCTACAATAGATCCAACAGGAACCCCACCCCCACCCCCGAAAAATGGCAGATTGAAGTGTTTTGAGTGCATTGCATGCTTGATTGCAATTTTGGTGCACAAGTACAAACTAAAGTCATCTATCCTGGCCAGATGACTGTGGTGTATTTACTGTTACAGCTATTGCTATGATTTCAGCCCCGGCATCAGATGATGAGGGCAGCACAGCTGCTACTGATGGCTCCACGCTGCGGACCTCCCCTGCTGAGCATGGTGGCAGTGTGGGCTCAGAGAGTGGAGGTTCTGCAATCGACTCTGTTGCGGGGGAGCACAGTGGTGGGTGATTTCAGAAAAACAGTGACCCGAAAATGTTATCAGATTATAAAGTATCTTATGACTTTACAGATGTCTTTCTTTAAACCGCGCATATTTTTTATTACTTGTTTTTTGTTTGCTAAGTTGCATGTTTGCATGCATTTGTATGTTCAGTGTCAGGGCGCAGCAGTGCATATGGGGACACAGCAGTGGAGGGCCACCCTGCAGGTCCAGGCAGTGTGAGCTCCAGCACTGGAGCCATCAGCACCACCACAGCCCAGCAGGAAGGCGAAGGCTCAGAGGGAGAGGGAGAGACCGAGGGAGACATTCACACAAGCAACAGGTCAGACAATCCCGAATGCGAAGAAGGACTTTAGAATAATAGGAAGTTAACTTTAAGCTCTGCTGACAACAAACATGGGCCTGTTAAGAGGAGGAAAGACATTTAGGAATGAATGTACTTTTTGGGGAGAAGTAGATTGTTGTCATAAAGAACACCACATTAAGGGCAATTTGGCAAACTCACTTGTAGAAGTAAACATGTTTATTGCTTATCTTGTGATTCTTGCCAGGCTACACATGGTTCGTCTGATGCTATTGGAGCGATTGCTTCAGCAACTTCCTCAGCTCCACAATGTAGGTGGAGTCCAAGCCATCCCGTACATGCAGGTTATCCTCATGTTGACCTCTGACTTGGATGGTGAGGATGAAAAGGATAAGGGTGCCTTAGATGACCTGCTAGCACAGCTCATTGCTGAGCTTGGCATGCACAAGAAGGTAACCACAGTCTCCTGGTGTTGAATCATAAAGAGAATTTCAATGAATATGACAAAGAACGCTTTTGAAATACATTACCTATCCAGAGTTAATCCATGTTATTCCTCTGCAGGATGTGTCCAAGAAGAATGAGCGTAGCTCCATCAATGAAGTTCACCTGGTCATCATGAGACTGCTCAGTGTCTTCATGTCCCGAACCAAGTCTGGCTCCAAATCCTCCTCTGAGGTACATCCTCATTCTTTTCTATATGCAGTTTTCACTGATTTCACTAAAGGCTATCAGTTAAATGTCTATTGGTGTACAGTAATATTAACAACAAGAACATAAAAATGCATAAGGCACCATTTTCAAATGTGTTTTAAATTTAACACAAGTCAGATCATTGTTTGTTCAAAGCCACTCTGAATTACCCATAGAAGATAACTGCAGAGTTCTACAGTGTGACCATTTTGCTTGCATATGCCCCAAAAAATCGATACGTGCGACCCAAAAAAAAATGATTTACGAGCACAGTGTGCGACTAACTATAACCTACCATAATCCTCACACCGCACCGCTAATTGTTCAATATACCCCCGTCCCGAGTAGCGGGCAGGACGTGACGCAAAGCTGGTGTCAATCATTTGAGAGTTTTTGAAACTCTGGCAGGAAAAAAGCGAGCTAGTCAGAGCTTGAGCAGCTCGTTACAAAAACAAAGAGAGAGGTGTCAGCAGCTGTAGCGGTGAGACAGAAGACAGTAGGGAGGAGAAACCGAGGTTGTTGGTTTTGTTAGCTGGATATTCAGCTATATCAGCTGCCTTTTGGTGAAGCATGTTCAACTTTTCATAAAATCAACGTGCTCGTCAATTTCATTTTTCGTGAAATGAAATCACAGCCTGTATGGGGCAGCCAAACAATGTGCTACAGTAAATTTTCAAATGTGGAACTCCTCCTGTATGAATGGTTCTGATTATTGATGATTATTGAAAGATTTAATGAATGAAAACATGAAACTGGTGTTTTGTCCAACTGGAATAAATACTATACTAGTGGTGAATTAGTTATATACTGTTTCATAAAATGACAATGCATATAGTAAACTTAAATATATTAACACACTAACAATATATTAAAAGTTTAAACTATTAAAATTTAACTTTTATTTAATGTTATTATAATAATATAAATACTAATGTTGTGGAAAGAACCTCTGCAGTGGAAAGATGCACACTTCCACTGCACAGGTGCCAGTATGTGCTCCTCGCCTTCTCCTGAGAGCAAGATGTTCCCCTTGTTCTGTTTTACATCAGTTTTACTCTTGTTTACATTAGGTGTGGGTTGGTTCAAAAACTACATAAACACCAATCACAGCACAAGTTATTTGTGATGAGCGATCAGTGTTTTAAAAGCTGTTTTCAATGTCAAATGTTCAAAACATCTATTTCAATATATAACGCTTTGACAAATTTTCAAGGCCAGTGCCGAGTATACAGATAAGAGGGTCTTCACTTCCATTGTCCTCTAATGGTTTCACACCATAGTTGAACACAAAGAGAAGGAGCACACATGTAGTCTAAATATGTATGTAATAAATAGTTTGTTAAACGCTGTCTTACTTGAACATTTTTCACTGTCCTTCTAAATTTCTTTGTGTGCACCTAAAGTTTTCATTTGGAAAAAGGTTAGCGTAGGGCCCTGAACTGCATTGCTCACATAATTTTGACTGAATTTTTCAACTTTATTTCTTCTTGGTTATTCAAAACTAAGTTGCTTGTACATTGTACTACATAGCCAGGCGAAACCTCTTTCTCTCTTCCAGTCATCTTCGCTTATCTCGAACGCCACTGCAACTGCCTTGCTTAGCCTGGGTGCTATTGACTACTGCCTCCACGTGCTCAAATCACTCCTGGAGTTTTGGAAGAGCCAACAGGGTGAAGAAGAGCCTGTGGCCGCCAGCCAGCTCCTCCGCCCACACACAGCCTCCTCTCCCCCAGACATGAGCCCTTTCTTCCTGCGCCAATATGTCAAGGTATCACATAATGTCTTTATCTAAACTTGAAAAAGTGACTTTTCTACAAGGAATGTTCGAACTGACTTTGTTGCCCATCCTTTTAGGGACATGCTGCTGATGTGTTTGAAGCCTATTCCCAGCTATTGACTGAAATGGTCCTCAGGCTTCCATATCAGATCAAGAAGATTGCTGACACCAACCCACGGATCCCACCTCCTGTTTTTGACCATTCCTGGTTCTACTATCTGTCTGAAGTAAGCAGTTAGGTGTATCACTTATGTGATTTTCCGTATCAAACTCCTTGTCCACAGAATAAATAAATACAACCCCTTAATTCTGTCTCCCTTTTGTCCTCAGTATCTGATGATTCAACAGACACCATTCGTCAGGAGGCAAGTCAGAAAGCTGTTGCTGTTTATCTGTGGCTCAAAGGAAAAATATCGTCAGCTCCGGGACCTGCACACTCTTGACTCCCATGTGCGCAGCATCAAGAAGCTTCTGGAGGAGCAGGGCATCTTCCTCCGGGCTGGCGTGGTCACAGCCACGTCTGGCTCAGCTCTACAGTATGACACGCTCATTAGTCTGGTGAGTGTCCTGAAAGTGTCATTAAGTTGACTCGTACAAAGCCTCTTGCATGCAATGAGTTTGGCTAGAAATTATGTTTATTTCATGCACATTGTTTTTTTGTTTTAGTAATGCTGGCCGCACACTAGAGGATATTTTGCCCATTTTTGGGTCTGATTCGCCCCTCTCAACAATCGCTTTCCCGAGCTGAGGCTGGTCAGAACAGATTATTCTGTAGTTTGAGGGGGTTTACAGACACACTTAAGGTCGCCAGCTAGATTGAAGGCTCCCTGATTTTGAATCGTAAATTTCAAACATTGTTGAAATTCAATCTGAAACCTGCAACAGCCAATGAAAGCAAGCTACCCAGGAAGCGTCACCATGCTGCTTCCCTTTTCTCAGTCACGATTTCATTGGGTCATCCACAGTTTTATTCTCCTTTTTTGTTTATCTGAGCAAAACATAGCACACACAACTACGACAGGCTGCTGACGACAGTCTGACTCCATGTTTAAATGTGTGCAGTCACATTTGATCACTCAAGTTTCTGTGAGATTGTAATTGCCCAAAATCGCTACTCTGAAATCTAATTTAGTATAAATGCCATGTGTGGTCCTGTGTCTTGACTGAATCGTCTGGTATGTGCTTTCTTGAAATTAAAATATAAAAAAAAACTCTGTTGGTCTGTCTCTGGTATCCCAAGTTTTAAAAATTGGGTAATACTTGAAAATTGTCTTCTAACATATTCTGTGCATATATATTCCATTGTTATTTGCTAAATTCTTAGCCCTTTTTCAGTTCCTGTGCTATATTTCTTTGCTCTGTGATACTACAGTTAGCTGCTGTAAGAATTGAGATTTAAGTGTAACTTTCTTCTCTTCCTGCAGATGGAACATCTGAAAGCTTGTGCTGAAATTGCCACTCAGAGGACAATCAACTGGCAAAAGTTCTGCATGAAGGATGACTGTAAGTTGTTTCAGATCAACTTTTGTTACTGGATAAAAACAAACTTTTATGGCTAGTAGTGTTAACCTGTTTTTTCTCTTCCCTCCTTATCTGTTTCTCTTCTCTGTCCAGCTGTGTTGTACTTCCTGCTCCAGGTCAGCTTCCTAGTAGATGAGGGCGTGTCCCCAGTACTTTTACAACTGCTCTCCTGTGCCCTGTGTGGCAGTAAGGTGTTGGCCGCCTCCTCCTCCTCGTCTTCATCATTCACAGGAGGAGGCTCAAGTAATGCTGGACAGGCAGGAGCTTCTCAGTCCTCTCAGAGCAAGTCCTCCAGTAAAAAGAGCAAAAAAGAGGACAAGGAGAAAGACAAAGAGGGTGAGGAAATGACACCGACTTTCTCAAATTTCGTAGTTCTTCTTGTTTAGATAGCACACATTGAATGCTGGAAGAAGATCAAGCCCCCAATGAACCTGAACAAGATTTTTGAGTATCAATAATGGATAGTTGACACTAGTGTCCTGATTGTGTTGTATCTTTGTGGGCTGACCACAGGTGATGGAGTTGGCAGCCAGGAGGATCAGCTGTGTATGGCTCTGGTCAGTCAGCTTAATAAGTTTGCAGACAAGGAGACCCTCATCCAGTTTTTGCGCTGTTTCCTGCTGGAGTCAAACTCATCTGCTGTGCGCTGGCAAGCCCACTGCCTGGCACTTCATATCTACAGGTATATGCAGACAGCCTAGTTCCAAACTACTTTTTAGACTTGTGTCATTAAACAAAGATGTAGCAATAATGAACAAACTATGTAAATAATGTGGGAATGAGCAAAATAAACTATTCAATGGTGAAATCACATCCCTGGCTTGTGGCTGACACGTGAATCTCTCTGTAGGAACTCCAGTAAATCTCAGCAGGAGCTGCTGCTTGAACTGACTTGGGCCATCTGGCCTGAGCTGCCTGCATATGGCCGCAAAGCTGCTCAGTTTGTTGACCTGCTTGGATACTTCTCACTCAAAACCCCTCAGACAGAGAAAAAGGTTTGTTTGACAGACTCACAGGCTATGATTGTATTGATTTATAAAATACAAGGAGACAAAGTTATATCCAGACTTTAAAATTAATAAATTATTAAAAAGGTAGAATCTCCATAATCTATTGCCAACAATTCTTATCCCGTATCTCTAAGCCTTTGCATCATTCAGCAGAACATAGCCGCCACAATGATAGTGCTGCGAAGTCTCTCTATAATAGTTCTAATTGTTTCCCTTTCTGTTCCAGCTGAAGGAATATTCCCAGAAAGCTGTGGAAATCCTCAGGGCACAGAACCACATCCTGACGAATCACCCCAACTCCAACATTTACAAGTATGTGTACACAAATCTGCTATATTGTAGCAAGAAGAATGCAATTTCAAGTAGTGGGCATCATCTATATTTGAATGTAACAATCTTGTGTTTTCTCCTGCAGCACTCTGTCAGGTTTAGTGGAGTTTGATGGATTTTTTCTGGAGAGTGACCCCTGCTTGGTGTGCAACAATCCAGAAGTTCCTTTCTCAGTATGTTCAACACAACTTCCCATAATGGACACAGTCTCTAGCCAAAATGTACACAAGAAGTTTAGCCAACCAAATTTCATTGAGGGTTTTTAGACACTTGTAAGTTAGCGTAACATTTGCATTGGGTTAAGGTTTTAAACTATGGTTAGTTTTAGGTTTGTAATATGAACAGATAATAGAAATTTGACAGCTTTTGGATGTTCATCTGTAGATCTCAGCTTTTTAATTATACTGTACTGCAACAAATACTATAACTGTGGCAAAATGATGAATATGCTTATCGAACAAGGACATGAAAATTTGTAAAATTCTACTTGCATTACTAGAGTCTAATAGTTTTAAACATTGCCTCGTGTGCCCTGTGTCCTAATCCAGAATATAAAACTGTCATCGATCAAAGTGGACACCCGCTACACCACCACACAGCAGGTTGTCAAGCTCATTGGCAGCCATACCATCAGTAAAGTCACAGTGAAGATCGGTGACCTCAAACGCACCAAAATGGTCCGCACTGTCAACCTCTACTACAACAACAGGACTGTACAGGCTATCGTGGAGCTGAAGAACAAGTAAGTCTCAAAAGAGAGTGGCTGATCTTTCTCTCGCTCCTCCTTTTTCACTAAATATGTCTTCATTAAGGGTACTTAAACAGTGATTACATAGTAGCCCCTCTCTCTCATTTACTTGACCTTGTCTGTTTTTAGGCCTGCTCGTTGGCACAAGGCCAAGAAAGTTCAGCTGACCCCGGGACAAACAGAGGTGAAGATCGACCTTCCTTTACCCATCGTCGCATCCAACCTGATGATCGAGTTCTCAGATTTTTATGAGAACTACCAGGCCTCCACTGAGACCCTGCAGTGTCCACGCTGCAGTGCCTCTGTGCCAGCCAACCCTGGGGTGTGTGGCAACTGCGGTGAGAACGTGTATCAGTGTCACAAGTGCAGGTGAGCTGCAGTTTTCCTCTGCAGGTCTGAAATCTTTGAAAAAAAAAGAAGTTGGCTCTATTTTTAATTATTGGTTGTTTTCTATTAGATCAATCAACTATGATGAAAAAGACCCCTTCCTGTGCAATGCCTGCGGTTTCTGCAAATATGCCCGATTTGACTTCATGCTATATGCTAAACCATGCTGTGCTGTGGATCCCATTGAGAATGAGGAAGACAGGAAAAAGGTAAACTGTCAGTTTTTTGGAAATACAAGTGAAAAAGTCAAAAAGAGTGTTTCATAAAAATCAACTGCATTTGTCCCCATTTTTTGCTTAGGAAAGCAAAAGAGTGATCCTACACTTTCACTCTGCATATGCTAATCTTTAATGTATTTTTTTCTGCAGGCTGTGACCAACATCAATACCCTGCTAGACAAAGCTGACCGGGTCTACCACCAGCTAATGGGGCACCGGCCCCAGTTGGAGAGCCTGCTGTCTAAAGTCAATGAGGCGGCACCGGAGAAACCACAGGTCAGTCCCAACAGTGGCCTGAACAGTACTTTTTTTCATACTTTTTTAATTTCGTTTTGTAGACTTTGTTTCCATTGAAATGCTGATTAAACATGTTTTTTGTGTTGTTTCTAAGTTTTAACTCATTGTTTTTCTTCTGTGTTGCCCTCAGGATGACACTGGGGCAGGTGCAGGGCTAGGTACATCCTCTGCTAATGTGAACAGATATATTCAGCAGCTGGCTCAGGAGTACAGCGGAGACTGCAAGACGTCATTTGATGAACTCTCCAAGATTATACAGGTTAGAGAGGAAAAAGAGTACGAGTTTCCTAGTCACTGGTAGAATGCTACACCCACCCAGCTCACATATAACGCCTTTTCCCTTCGTCTACAGAAAGTGCTTGCATCTCGTAAAGAACTCCTGGAGTATGATCTGCAGCAGAGAGAGGCTGCCACCAAGTCATCACGCAGCAGCAGCAGCCACCAGCCCACCTTCACCGCCAGTCAGTACCGTGCCCTCTCGGTGCTGGGTTGCGGCCACACCTCCTCTAACAAGTGCTATGGCTGTGCCTCAGCTGTCACGGGTCACTGTATCACATTACTCCGCGCACTGGCCACGAACCCAGCCCTCCGGCAGATCCTGGTCCTCCATGGTCTTATCCGTGAGCTGTTTGAGTATAACCTGCGGCGAGGTACAGCAGCCATGAGGGAGGAGGTGCGCCAGCTGGTCTGTCTCCTCACCAGGTATGTCCCAAACCCTTAACTTGCAGTTAAGTAGATCTTGTATGAAAGTGACAGTCTATAGTCATCAATATGCTCTTGTATAAGATGGCAAACCAAATGGGGAATAATTATGTCCTCCCTGTTTATCCTTCATGCATGGAGTTGGCACTGGACAACTCTAAATTGATGCTGCATCTTAATCCCTCAGTCATCCCGAAGAGCCTGCCTTGTGCCTTTTTCATAGCCTCAGTTTGCATTTGCCAAGCAACAGGGGCTGAATAATTTTTGCCCAGTGCAGTTCGTCTGTATTTCTTTATTCTTATGCCAAGTCTTTTGTAACTGCGGAATAGACCACCTGCTTCATGTTTACACCGGCATGTGCATGCCCAGTGTACGTGAACGGCCACTAGATGTGTGATCTTTTTAACAAACAAAAACGGTGTAGTGTGAATGGGGCCTAAGCGTGCACAGATGCCCAGTTGGGTGCGTGCTCACTCGAACAGAGGTACGGCTGAGTTTAAGGCTCTTTATAAAAGTGTTTTGGGCGGAACGCCTTTTCAGTCTGTTGGCTTCTCCAGATATATCTATGAAGTTTTATTGTCTTGCCTCTATCCTCAGACCCTCTATTTAGATAAGACAAATAATTAGAGGATTGTGCACATAACCACTGTTTCACGGGTGAGGGAAACGAGTCAGACCCTCACCAACTTCTAATTCAGTTAAATGCAGTTTAGATTGAGAATGTTTACTTCTGCTGTAAAGTTGGGCATTTTAATAAGGGGGTCTATGGGCATTTGCTATTGGAGCCAGCCTCAATTAGCTATGATGAACTGCAGTTTCTGGCATTTCACTTTGGCTTTGCTATTCAGTTCCGCAGGTTGCTCTGGGTTTGTTGTACCTCGTTTCCCTCCATCTGGTAACATTGTATATGCATTACCCCCAGGCACTAATACTCAAGAAGGTGTAGCATGAAAGCATATAGTGGACAACTAAATTTAGTTTTTGCTTATTACACTGTGTTGTGCGTATAGAGTGAATTGCACTGATGATTAAATATAATTCTGTTTCTTGTGTCTTTCCGTATTTTCCTGCTTCAGAGATCATCCAGAGGCCACTCAACAGATGAATGACCTCATCATTGCCAAGGTGTCGGCTGCCCTCAAAGGCCACTGGGCTAATCCTGATCTGGTATGTCCTCTTGCATGTTCTACTGGAAGCTGTAGAAATTAAGCAAAAGAAGCACTTTTTCATCTAGATGGCAGAGCCCCTGGATTCAGTTTAATTTTGTTGAAGAATTAAACATTTTGATATAAACGTGATGTCTTTGTGTTTCCAACAGGTTAGTAATCTGCAATATGAAATGCTCCTACTGACAGACTCCATTTCAAAAGAGGGAGGATGCTGGGAATTACGATTGCGTTGTGGTAAGCCCTTTTTTCTTAATCTGATCCATTGAAAAGATGGTGTATATTTAATTTTGGTGTTTGTCTTGTTTTAGGGTATCAGTCCATGGGGATTAGTTTCATGGAGAATAGTTTACGTCTTAGTTGATGTTTTCAGATTCCTTGTTTTGGATTTAAGTCCCATTCTTATGTGTATTGTTGCTATTCTGTCTTCTGCATACAATATTGGTAGTCATATGCGTCATATACTATACATTAACCATCAGCCCACTTGAGTTATTGTGATTGATTGAGAGAGAGAGAGACATTCAGCCTGAACATCGCATTGCAAAAAGTTCATGAACTGTCCTGTCAGTTTGGTCAGTGCTGGTCAGAAGGGGGAGAGCAGCTGAGTCTGACCTGGGCTCTGCCCTAATTCTCTGATGTTAGCTTCAGTTAGCATTTGGAACTGCCTTCTCAGATTTTAGGTTATTTTTTGTTTAGCTCTCAAACAGCATTTATTGTGTGAGGGAGGTTGTTTCTATTTAAGTCTGTGTCTAATAGCAATGTAAAAAAATTTTGTCCTCGTAGCCCTCAGCCTGTTTCTCATGTCGGTGAATATAAAGACGCCTGTGGTAGTGGAGAACATCACTCTCATGTGCCTGAGAATCCTACAAAAGCTCATCAAGCCCCCTGCTCCCACTAGCAAGAAGAACAAGGTAAATATGCTAAAACATGCTCTGCCCTCATGGTTTTTTCTTTGCCTTTTTAGAGTGTCTTAGGCGCCAGTTGTTCAGTTCATTATTAAATAATTAAAAAATAAGAACAATACAAGGTTAATAATATGGGTTAAAATAGCCCAAATGACTCAAATACCCCAAAAGACTGTAATTAACATTGGTTACCTTATAAAACATCTTATATCAAACAAATTGCTTACTACAAAAGATTGTAGATTTGAGAGAAGAGGATCATCAATACTGTCTTCATCCTCTGCGTTGGCTGAGGGCAGGTGCTGCTGGCTTTGCCCACTTGAGAATAGTTCTGCTTGCTGGCTATTGATGTTACTTATTATAAGTGCTGGGCAAAAATTTAAATTTTTAATTGCGAATAATAGCATTGTTATGCGCAAAATTGAATAATGAATTCTAAATTAGTGTATTTCGCATTTTAAATTTAAATGTGCTGCTATATACGCAAAAGCACAATAACAGATGGTTTGCAAAAACTGTGATCCAGATGGGTATTAAACCCAAAAATTAAGGTGCTTTTTGCCAGCAGTATTCCCTTTACACAGTAGCAATAAAATATTTCTTGTAAATCTCAACTTCAACATTAATGTAATCAAATTTAATATAAAACCAAAGCTATTTCCCACTCCCAGGACATTACCTTTTATGTAGCTTCTTAAAACAAGTTACCATCAGAGTCCAGAACCACAATCATAACATCACATAATATAACATAACATAACAGGTTAACATATATAAATCTGTTTTCTTGTGTGTTCTTTGTGCTTTATCAGCAGAAACATTTTTCTTTTATCAGGGACTAGCACAGTCTTTGTTCAGTAGCAAGTGTCCAATCAAAAAATAAAAGACTGACATCTTCCCCAATACTAATCAGCGTGCAGTGTGTAGCTATCCACTTTTCTATGTCATTTGATCGCTTGTCTTGCTTTTATCTACTTCTCCCGCACACTGCATCCAGCGTAGTCTGCTGAAGCCTCCTTCCACTGCTTGTTTGGGTCGGCGTTTGGCAGGCTGATCACCATCCCACCCCTTGTGTGACCCATGGTTTGACTGTATGTGTATTCACAGCCAGTGAGCAATGGAAGTTGAAAATAATAGTTATTATTTTCGGCGTTAATTAATTAAATCATTAACGCAATAATAACGCCTTAACAAGCCCAACCCTACTTATTATGCAAGTTATGTAGGTGTTCACAGCAGACCACAGACTGACCAACAATAAAAGGCTTCAGTTACACTTGCGTATTGCCCACAACCACCTCAAATGACAAATCTGATAAATGTTTTACGACTCTCTCATCAAGAGTAGGAGAGGGCGCTGGAGACGGCCATTCAATAGCTTTTTGAGCCCTGTAAGCTAGTGTAGCTATTTGGAGGCTGCCATTACAATTCTCAACTAACACTACACTGCTACTTTTCACTACAAGACTGGAATAAATCAAATTATACGGACAGTTAACACTGTATACGTTAACGGTGGCAGTGTCTCTCAGTTATCGCTGGGTTATGTTCCCTTTCACAACAGTGTGTGTTTGCTTTTGATTATAGGATGCTGCTACTGAGTCCCTGACGACAGTCAGGCCCTACAGTAATGAAATCCACGCTCAGGCCCAACTCTGGCTCAAGAAGGACCCCAAAGCATCTTATGAAGCATGGAAAAAGTGTCTCCCAGCAAGAGGCAAGTACTGTGTCTGAACAAATCTACAGTATATCAATGTAGCAAGATGGTTTGCTTTCTTTTTATCAGTGAAATAAAGAAAACTCATGATGATTAGCTTTTCACTGCCACTGTTTACTGTTAATCTTGATAACCACAGGCCAGGAGACTGTGTCAAAGCCTCAGGGGAAAGCTGAGTTGCGAAAGCAGTACCTGTTGGAGAAGTATGTGTGGAAGTGGAAGCAGTTCATGAGGTCCAGAAAAGGTGAAGGCCTCTTCCCTCGCCTGCTGAAACTGAGCCACAACAACTGGCTACGGCAGGTACGAAACCTTTTTTATTTTTTTTTATTTTAAATACATGCATTATTAGGTCTCTGCATGTCTTCCTTAGTAGTGTCAGAAGCTCACATATACATATCTTTTGTTAGAGGCTTGTTATTTCAAAAAGCAACCTCTTTGTTGCAGGTCCTTTTCACACCTGCTACTCAGGCTGCCAGACAGGCAGCTTGCACTATTGTGGAAGCTTTAACCACAATCCCCAGCCGCAAGCAACAAGTGCTGGACCTACTCACCAGGTATGAGCGTCAAACCAGCAAGTCAAACAAACTTCACAATATGCTGTATTAGGGAAGTTTATAAACTGCATTAGATTCCAGTACTAAACTAGAGGATATACATTATGGTGGTTCATATATCGTATGTTACCTTAGTGAATATGTCAGTAAAAGAAAATAATACAGAAATTGTAATACATTGTATTGTGCTATTTTACACAATTACATGGTTCTTAGCTTTATTGGGGATAATGTCTTAAGTAAAAACTGTTATAAATAATAAAGGGAAAACATTCTAATGTCAAAAAATGGAAATGTGGTGTGGAGTCTAAAGTATGAGCACTGAGAGCCCATCTGTGGACTTGACTTGGTTTAAAACGACTCTTACTTTGTGTGTCTGTCAGTTATCTGGATGAGTTGAGTGTAGCTGGAGAGTGTGCGGTGGAGTACTTGGGTCTGTACCAGAAGTTGATCAAGCCCACACACTGGAAGGTTTACCTGGCAGCCCGTGGAGTCCTGCCCTACATCGGTAACCTAATAACCAAGGTAATCGCCCTGAAGTTCAAAATAATATTATTTTAACATAAGTTAAACTCAGTATTATTAATATGATGATGATGAATAATTATGAATATCTGTATATGTCAGTGGTTTCCTTGAGTTAAGACCTTTTAGATTTGTTGAAATGAATCATAGTCTGAGTTTTAATTGTGTCGGTTGTGCTTTTTATGCATTTCAATACATTTGAAAAGTTTTTATCGATACTGATATCAAATACGGCAGTAGAGATATTCATGTCATTAGCTAATAAAACAATCTTACACTGTTTCGTTCTCTGTTCAGGAAATAGCCAATCTGCTGGCTCTGGAGGAGGCCACACTGAGCACAGACTTGCAGCAAGGCTATGCTCTTAAGAGCTTGACTGGTATGTTAGTTGGAGAACTGTTGTTTGTCTTACTGTGAAATTAGACATGACACTGGGTACTGTAGGCTGTAGGAGAATTTCAACATAACAGAATTAATGATAATGACCTATCACAAGTGAACCTGTTTTGATGCCTTAAATATTAGTGATTTGTATGTGTTTGGTCCCGTTCCAGGATTGCTCTCTTCTTTTGTGGAAGTGGAGTCCATTAAGCGGCATTTCAAAAGTAGGTTGGTTGGCACTGTGCTCAACGGCTACCTGTGTCTGAGGAAACTGGTGGTGCAGCGTACCAAGCTCATCGATGAGACTCAGGACATGCTGCTGGAGATGCTGGAGGACATGACAACAGGTCTGCGCTGACATCAAATCTAACCATGTCTGAAATTGTGGTTCCATTGCTTCATTTTAGTGTTTTATAGCAGTTCTTTGTTTTCATGCTTCTTAACATCAAAGAAAAAAACTTTGGTCCAGTCATAATTAGGAGGAGAGTTTTCATATTTCAATGGAATAGGTAAAGCATGTTAAAACCTGCTTCTTATTTGTAGAGAAGAAAAGAAACATGAAAATTATATAATGTATTTCCAAAAAGGTAATTATATATGCGTTTAAAACATCAACATTGTAAATCTTGTGGTGTTCATAGGTACTGAGTCTGAAACCAAAGCCTTCATGGCAGTGTGCATAGAGACTGCAAAGCGGTACAACCTGGATGACTACAGGACGCCCGTGTTCATATTTGAGAGACTGTGCAGCATCATCTATCCCGTGAGTTACCTTTTAACCCTGTGCATTTCAATTAGAAAAGTCCTCCAGGATAATGAATTTGTTTTCACCTGCTGCTTTTTGTTTCATCCTTTGTGTGTAGGAGGAGAATGAAGTGACTGAGTTCTTTGTGACGCTGGAAAAGGATCCTCAGCAGGAGGACTTCCTCCAGGGCCGCATGCCAGGAAACCCCTACAGCAGCAACGAGCCTGGTATTGGCCCCCTAATGAGGGACATCAAGAACAAGATCTGCCAAGACTGCGACCTGGTGGCACTTCTTGAAGATGACAGTGGCATGGAGGTATGTATATTTTATTTAAACAAAACTTCTTGTTTTTATACTAGCTTTTATCAAAATATTCACACATTTTAAGTGGATTCTAAAAACTGGCTTGTTGCAAGAAATGTATTCAGTGCAACTCTGTTATCCTCAGCTCTTGGTGAACAACAAAATCATCAGCCTGGATCTGTCAGTGGCCGAGGTCTACAAGAAGGTCTGGTGTCCTACAAATGAGGTGAGAGTCCTAGTGAGTTTGACAGTGAATGAGCATTTGGAATTGTGCAGATTGTCATTAAATGCTAACAATAATCTAAATAGCTGTGTAATAAGGAAACAGTCATGAAGCCTGCTGGCTTTTTCCCCCCCAAGGGTGAGCCAATGAGAATCATCTATCGAATGAGAGGTCTGCTGGGAGATGCCACTGAGGAGTTCATAGAATCACTGGACTCAACCACAGGTTCGATCTACTCTTAACTTGTAGAGTCAAACATAGCTTCCTCAAATGTGTTTTAATCTGATGGTTTATATCCTAAATATCACACACATTAATGCACAAGCTGTTAGCCTGAAGGACATGCTTTGCCGTCACAGTTGCCTGTATTTAATACCCTGTGCAATACCTCCATAAAAAATCTTTTAATCTGACCTTGTTACAGATGAGGAGGAGGATGATGAGGAGGTGTACAAGATGGCAGGAGTCATGGCACAGTGTGGAGGTCTGGAGTGTATGCTCAACCGGCTGTCTGGAATCAAAGATTTTAAACAAGGAAGACATCTGCTCACTGTAAGACTTTTATTTTTGCCAAAAACCCAGAAGTTTTTTGGGTTGGAAGTCTTGCATTTCTGACAACAGCAAAAACACAGCGATCCCCTCTGCAGTTTTCAGAAAATAAATTGACAAGTGTGCGCCTCTCTTTCACAGGTTTTGCTGAAGTTGTTCAGTTATTGTGTGAAGGTGAAGATCAACAGGCAGCAGCTGGTCAAACCGGAGATGAACACACTCAACGTCATGCTGGGAACTCTAAACCTGGTGAGTGTTACAGTGACTGTAACGTTGTGCAGTCTGGTTAGAGGAGAGGAGGGTGATTCTGGTTCAATTAATCAAATTCAAATTATGGTGCAAGTCTTAACCGTGGCTCTTAAGTACAGTTTATAGGTTTCTTTAAGTGTTTCAGAAATATCAGTTTAATGTCCTTTTTGCTTCAGGCTTTAGTGGCAGAACAGGAGAGTAAGGACAGCGGTGGAGCATCCATAGCGGAGCAAGTGCTGAGCATCATGGAGATCATTCTGGATGAAGCCAATGCTGAGATTTCAGAGGACAAGGTAAGCGTCTAAAGCAGATTCAACCTTCTGAGTGAAGTAGAAAAATAGGAACTTTTGACACCATACTATTGTCAAAACCTGACAAATTCTTTACATGTAGCTTTTAGGTTTAAATGTGGAATGGTTTATCTTTTGCAGGGTAACCTGCTGCTGACCGGAGACAAAGATCAACTGGTCATGTTGTTGGACCAGATCAACACACCATTTGTTCGCTCCAACCCCAGCGTGCTGCAGGGTCTGCTGCGCATCATCCCATACCTGTCATTTGGTGAACTGGAGAAGATGAGGATCTTGGTGGAACGCTTTAAACCATGTTGCAGCTTTGACAAGTGGGCACCGCTCAGCTTCACTTAGAAAATTTTAAAATGGATATTGCTCGGGACTTGAAATGAATAGAAACACTTTCAGGCTTTACAAAGACAGATTTGTGCTACTCTGAAAACCATACTTCTTCTACCTCCTTTAGTCATTACAGTTTGTGACTAAGTAGAACTGACCCCTGGTTTTGTTTTCTAAGGTACGACGAGGAGCATAGTGCAGATGACAAGGTGTTTTTGGATTGCTTCTGTAAAATCGCTGCTGGAATCAAAAATAACAGCAACGGCCATCAGCTGAAAGATCTCATTCTCCAGAAAGGAATCACACAGAGTGCTTTGGACTACATGAAGAAACATATCCCAAATGCCAAAAAGTAGGTCTTCTTACGCCTTCAAGAACCTTACGATCAAAACCTTTGTGTTAATTAAATATCTGTGCTTGATTTATTGAAACCATTTTCTTTTTTTTCTCAACTCTCTCATTAGTCTGGATGCAGATGTCTGGAAGAAGTTCCTCTCCAGACCTGCGCTACCCTTCATTCTCAGATTGCTGCGTGGTTTGGCTACCCAGCATCCCCCCACACAGGTACTAAATGTTTTTAATAAAAAGCTCTATTAGAGCAGCCTAATGCCAAACAGTGGAAGAAATATTTGATTCAGCTTCAAACGTTACATCGTCAGTTATTTTACAAACAAACCTAGCAAACTAACATGGCTGTTTGTTTGTCTTCTTGTCTTCTGTTCAGGCGCTGATAGGCACAGATTCAATAACCAACTTGCACAAGCTGGAGCAGGTATCCAGTGACGAAGGAATTGGCACGCTGGCGGAAAACCTTCTGGAGGCACTGAGGGAGCACAGTGATGTCAACCTGAAGATAGAAGCAGCCCGCAGGGAGACGAGAGCTGAGAAGAAGCGTATGGCTATGGCCATGAGACAGAAGGCCCTGGGAACACTGGGCATGACGGTACTCCTTTCCTCTTTTTCTTCTCTTTGTTTAAATGCTCTTCATTTGTATCTCTGACACTCCCATTTTGTTTTATTAACACCGTCCTGTGTTATGTTGTTTTTTTGTTTAATGTGTGGTTTGTGTGTTTGCCTTTCAGACCAATGAGAAGGGTCAGGTGGTGACGAAGACCTCACTGTTGAAGCAAATGGAGGAGCTGATCGAGGAGCCAGGCTTGACCTGCTGTATCTGTAGAGAGGGTTACAAGTTCCAGGTACACAACTCATCCAGGATTATGAGTGGATAACACTTTACTTTAAGTCCCCCTGTTTGGCATTGATAAGCAGTATAGCAGATGTGACTCTAGTCTAGTGTAATATAAAATATCTCTTCATAGGAGAGGTTGTAATTGTTGTCATATACTGTACCTTAATAGACACTTTGTCCTCTTATCTGTTTATAACAATGTCACATGTATGTACTCCTTTTTAAATGCAAAATAAGGGACTGACTTAACTACGCCTGGATCACATAGTGTTTTAGTAGTCAGGTTTAAATTAAACACACACAATAATTTTTGTACGAAGCTGATCTTATTGTTGATATTACTGAAACACTCGGGTGGTTCCAAGTTGTGGATGACAAAAGGGTGAGTGTATTAATTTAAATCATCAGCTGCCTCTGATAGTAACTGTAGGCAGATAAAATGATACCAATTAGCATTCTGAAAAGGCCTGAGTACTGAGTATGATTTGGCAGTCTTCTTGTGGACTGAACCAACTTGTTGTGTTTTAATTTAACATTTCGGTCCTTCTGTCTCTTATCCTAGCCAACCAAAGTCCTGGGTATTTACACTTTCACGAAGCGTGTGGCCTTGGAGGACTTTGAAAACAAGCCTCGCAAGCAGCAGGGCTACAGCACTGTGTCGCACTTTAACATAGTCCACTATGACTGCCATCTTGCAGCTGTCAGGTAACAACAAATGCCATCACGGACCTGCTGATGTTTAGAATGCCCTTTAAAAATGTTCTGCTGCAACCTCACTTTTCAATTATTGTCATCTTTTTATTTTTCCTTCTCCCGCGGCTCAGGCTGGCTCGTGGGCGAGAGGAGTGGGAGAGTGCTGCTCTCCAGAACGCCAACACCAAGTGCAATGGGCTGCTTCCTGTGTGGGGGCCACATGTGCCAGAATCAGCATTTGCTACGTGCTTAGCAAGGTAAAATTATTTTTAAGCGCACGTACACATCTGACATTTCCTTCATGTTGCACACAGTAAATCATTCCCAACTGGATTCCTCTCTGCCACACAGACACAACACATATCTGCAGGAGTGCACAGGCCAGCGGGAGCCCACGTACCAACTCAACATCCATGACACCAAACTGCTGTTCCTCCGCTTCGCTACAGAACAATCGTTCAGCGTGGACACAGGAGGAGGAGGGCGAGAGAGCAACATCCACCTCATCCCTTACATCATCCATACTGTGCTCTATGTCCTCAACACGTAAGTGTCTTTTGATGTAAAATGTATCTGACCACAGAAATTACTGATTACACGCAAACCATAATTCAGCCTTTTTGACAAACCTTCAGCTGGTATGGCTCATGTATTTCCCACCTTCACCTCACTTTGCAAACCCTCACTGTTACTGCAGTACAAGGGCTACGTCCCGGGAGGAGAAAAACCTGCAGAGTTTCCAGGAGCAGCCGTGTGAGAAATGGGCTGAGAGCTCGTACGAGGTTGAAGGACCGCACTATTTCACCACCTTGGCCATGCACATCATCCCGCCTGAGCGCTGGAGGACCTCACGGATATACTTCCTACGAAGACTCCTGGTCACCGCACATGTCCGCAAGGTCTCGGCAGTCTGCACCAACAAGTATGACACCATCTGATTTTTCTGCAGCTATTTCTTTTGGAGCTGGCACAGCAGTTTTGTCCACCCATACTAGTTGCAGGATTTCCGCGTGGGTCTTAAAAAGTTTTAAATTTCAAAATCAAAATATTCGCTGATGTTGGTGTTCTACGTTTTAAATAATTTTAAATGGGTATTAATTTTACAGTGTCCATATAACACTACCTTTAATGCTCACTGAAATGCCCCCACCGCTCCTTAAAGTGTTTTTTCCTCCCGTGGTGTGGTCGTTTTTCTTTCACTAGTCCACATATAATTTGCTGTGTTACGATTACAAAGACCAACATGCATCTTTTGTGTTATTGCCACGAGTCTCTTTCGGATTGTACTACAGATGTAAAACAGATTCATTCTTCAGCTATAGGGAAGTTAGCAAACTTAGTGCCTGAAAGAAACGGAGCTTAGGACTTGGTTAAGACCAGTTGCTAGCAACATATTTGAACACACACAAATGTATAAAACCGTAAATTAAGACACAGAAGGCAAACATGAACTGTCCTATCTGTAATGATTCATAGGTCATGTGTTTTCCTGCTGTTATAAGTGGTGAGGCTCAAAACTGCTTGGTGCTGTGCAATGAATATAAAATCATTGTGGAGAGCATCAAAACTATCTTTATTGGAAAACATAAGAATTTTCTTGGGGATGGCCACCAAACCCCAACACAAAAATACGATCTTAAGTTTTTACATTATACCGCCCTGTGAATGCATGTTTTAATCCCCATGGACATTATTTTTATTATTTGTAAATGTACCTGCTTCTCCCTACACTCACTCACACACCTGTAACTCTGGTCTCTCACTGCAAACACACCGGCTTTTCCCGCCTCTCTCTGTCTCTCTCTCCATCAGCAATAGGTTATGTTTTGTAAAGTCGCCGAAAAGACATCATAAATAATGACATAATGACAAAGAACTCATAATTTTTCTGTATATTTACACCCGTGATCCTTTTTCATGGCCGCAGGTGCACCACAGCCAGCTTGTTAAATACGTAGCTTATCAATGTTTCATTGTTGACATTGTCCGATGCCAATTTTGTAGACATCACTCTACCCCAATTTGAATACATTTATTTACTCTGCAAGTAATTTTGTGACTGCATTTGCTTTGTACGTTTCTTTTTTGATGTCCCAACGTAGGTCTTAAATTTCATTCATAGTGGTCTTAAAAAAAAAAAACCTGAGTTAAATCTCTTCAATTTGGATCAAGTTGAAATGTGTAATTTTGTTACATTGTGGATGCTGTGTACCATATTTAAGATTTTCATATCAGATCTCCTACCTTCATCCTCTCTTCTTTTATTGTCAGACTCACAGATAAAGCACCAAAGGAATATGCTGTCTATCGCTCTCCTCTTCTCTTCTGGGGCCTGGTGGATCTCGTCTACGACATGTTCAGGGTAAATGCGTTTGTTTTTTCAATTTCAAAACAACAATGTATGTTGATGCCACAAACATTCAGATATCATGCAAACCAATGATATTCTGCCATGTCGATGTTGTATTCTGTTGTTGGGAGGCTTTGATCGATTCGGCACTGATCTGTGTTGGTCATATCTTTGCAATCTTGATAAATTTGCTGAGACATGTTTAATCCAGTTTTTTAAATTATTTTAAGAATGAAACAATGCTAAACAAAGGCTTGATAAACAGTAACAGCAAAAACAAAAAGAGCTGAATGTTGATGCATAACAGCAAAAACAAGTTTAAGACCTCTGTATTTGACATACCACCAGGATCGTATATGGTAAAATGAAACTACAGTAACTGACCTCACTGCCCTTTTCATCTATTTGGCCGTACAGAAAGTTCCCACCAGCAACACAGAGGGGGGCTGGTCCTTCTCACTGGCAGAATATGTCCGTCACAACGACATGCCCATCTACGAGGCCTCAGAGCGCGTGCTCAGGGCTTTCCAGGATGAACTCATGCCCGCTGAGTCCTTGTCAGAGTTCTTTGATGTTGTAGGTTAGTATACATACACACCTGATTAACTTTCTGTCTGCCTAATTATCAAAACTGAGTGTCAGAGATTATACTCAAAAATGTGAGTTAATTTGAGATGTGGGACAAATTTAATGTGAGTGGCAAAACTGAGATGGTCTCTGATCCAGCTGTACTTTGTCATCTGTTGAGATTAAATTAATGCCTGGTTTAAGTTCTAAACTTGACTTGATGTTTCTCCAGGTCTTCTCTCTGAAATCGCGGAACCAGACCTCTTCCTGCAGGATTTGTTGAACTCTTTGCCCTGATGGCCAACCTCAACATACAGACACCTCCAACACAAAACAGCCCTGCAAATAACGTTGGGACGCCTACCAACTGAAAAAAAAGATTTTCTCCTTTTACACACTGACACACACGTGCTGAGTACACACACAGTATGCACCATGCTTCTTATTCACTTCCCTCCACCATATGACATCTTCAAATTAACTTCAAAAAACTATGTATAGTCTAAAAAATCATCCACTTCTGGCAACATCTCTGTAGCATTTAACACAAAAACACAGTGCTGTTAAAGGGTGAGGGGAGCACGCTAAAACAGAATTTACGCTTTGCCTCTGATTTAGGCGGCTTCAGTCTGGAGCTGAGGACAACAGGCCTGAGAGAAAAGATCCAGAACTCTGTTAATCATTATACCAGAGACATTTTGTGTATTGTGTGGTACACGACTGTTTCCAGCAACAAACCAGAAGTTGTCTTTAAAGGACATCACAGATTGAGACAGAATGGTGGGCTAAGAGAATTGAATTATTCATGTAAAATAACATAGTTGGCCTGTTGATGGGAGTAACTCGTGAATTCTGTTTTAGGGTGGAAATCTTTTTGGCTTTAAACCCCCAACCCCATATTTTTGGGTGCAATGTTAAGGTAACTGAAAATGTTTTGGGATGTGACCCACAAAGTGTTAAGAGTGACATTTGATTTTTGTTTGTTTTCTTTTCTTTTTGTTTGTTTGGTTTAAGTTTGTTTCTGGCCAGGGCTTTTAACATGGCAGAAGGTTTCAGTGTCCCGTGTTTGCCAGCTAACCTCTCCTTTTCTTCCGGGCTTTTGCGGTTTGGTCTTGATGTAGGTTCTAACTGGAATTTGAGTGATGGACAGAAAAAAAGTTGTTTGATTTAGTGTGTATGCGTAAGGTTTCTTTTATCAACCTCAAACAAAATGAGGAAAATAAAGATGAATAAAGGTTTATTTTTATTTTTTTTCCATGAAGCTATGCCTTTGTGAAAAACGTGAACTTTTGACTAGTAAAAGATTCCAACTGTTGCAATGAAATATTAGACCTGTCTAAATTAATAATAAAACAGACCTACATTATATCCTTTAACACCTTTTTCTTTGACTTATTGTTTTGTTGTTCACTTTGTTTTCTTCCTCAACAGTTTTTTTTTATTTATCAGGCCTCTCTGTGCCCTTGCATTTAATTTTTCTGGCCGCAACCCCCAGAAGATATTACTGGAAAGCAAAGCGCTGCTGAGTTTTAACCTCAGCAACTGATCAACTTACAGACAGTTAAAACGGCGTCCTTCTCCTCGAGAGCTGAATGCATGGTGTAGTTCACCCAGTTTATTGTTAATTCGCCTATTCCCGCTGCTACAATGTTCAACTGTTGCTGAATGTCTGCTTTTTGAATTTAGCCTATGGTAATAATAAAGCAGTAATAATACCAAATCTGATCCAGGGTAACCTCTTCTGTTTCAGCTGCCATTTACACTCTTAAAAAAGGTGCATCACTTTTTGTGTCTATATTAAAACAGCACATTTGTCAGCAAAGGCCTTTTTCTCAGAAGACATTTTGACCAATACAAAAGATTATTTATTTATTTATTGGATGATGTTTAAATTCCATTTAGCTGCTTCACTGTCAGGGTCCTGGTATCAAAGTCCTTATATAGGCACCCCAAAATAAGGTTTAAAAAGTGTTTTCCACCCACAGGTTATACTTTTATGCATGCTCAAGGTTTCACAACACTCAACTGTACATGTACGTCAGTGTAAACACATGATTGACCAAATATGTTTCTCAGTTGTGAAAAAGTAGACGATTGGCTTGTGGGCAGGACTGGATATGTGCATCCAAACTTTGACTTTACGGGCTTTCCCCTTAGAATTCTATTCAGCATTCTTTAAGTGATCTCTGCTGGCGTCCAGTTCTGACTCGCTGTCACACTGTCGTGGTTTATGGGTTTACTGGGACATTTGAATAGAACAGAGCCGTTGTTTACGTTGTCACTAACACTCGTGCTTTTCCTACTACGACAAAGTTAACAGGTCTGTCCCGCCAAGAGGCACAGAATTGACGATAGAAATACAAAAATAATTAGATTATTTTGTTTTTCTCTAAATGATCAAATATATCTTAACTACAGGAATAAAAGGGTATTTTGCATTTTAAACCACGGTAAAGTAAACCCTCTGAATATATTTGGCATCAACCTTCCTGCATTGCTTCTTGAATCTTCTGGCCAAACTGTCACATTGTAATTAATTAGTTCATCCTTTCATGATTTTGGCCTGGTGTTTATAAGTAGCAGTGTTTCCCCTTCGGCCTCCACCCAGTATCCACTTTGTCTCTCACTCTGCACTGCTCACAGATTATGCTCTACTATGGATTGTTATTCTGAAACAATAAAAATTACTCATATGATATCCTTACAAATTAATACACTTTTCCACTCTTTGAGACAAACTCGAGCAAATCAATGAATGCCTGAGCTTATTACTAAATCACTAAATATGACTCTTGAGAAAGACATTTTAAAGCTTCACAGGCTCCAGGTAAATACACATACTGCTACACATCTGGATTACCAACAACCTGATCATTGTGGATCCAAACGCTAAGTCAGTGTTTCTTAACTCTGTGCTATAACACCTGGTGATAAAACTGGAGCGAAAACTTGAAGGACTTTTGGCTCAACACAGAAACTTACACCCGTTACCTCTGAGGTGTTGAGACCAGAAAGTCCAGGGAGAAGCTTATGCTGTGTGGATCATCTGAGGTATAGCTGCATGAAGGCCACTAGAGGGTGATATTAAGACACTGATATGTGAGCTATGAAAAGTGTAAACTTTAAATCAAATGGAATACTTACTATGAACAACCAAACTAGGCACATTCATTTTTAAGTGTGTTTAAAAATCTTCTCAACTTAAACTGGAATGATAGAAAAATATCTATCAGTTTATTTTCAACTTTCGTATGAAAGCACATATTGCACATTTCACTTATGGCTTTCAGCAAGACATGTTATACAGGACAACCAACAATAACATCAGTCACAATGTTGTAAAACATTTACAAAACAAAGTATGCATTGGCATACACATTTCCCCCTTTATACAAAGGAATAGGATTTTTTGTGTAACAAAACCTCGAACATGGTCTTCACGAGACCAGTTTGGGGGAGTATTAAGGCATAGAATGCACATTTTAAGGCCCATTAGTGGACCCATGAGATCATAGTGTACATGATTTAAATCTCTGGCTTTTCTGCTGACAGTTGAGTGAAAACGCCCAACAGATAGCGGGGGAAAAAACTTGAACATTTTTTTGATTTGCAGTCCTTTTCCATCTGAACAATATTTGCCATTTGGAACTTCTTCTACACATAGTGCTGCTATGTTCAGTAGTACAAAGCCTGCAGAGACACTCGCACATAATCCCACACATCCCATCTCACTTCATGCTGTCTTCATGAGTGTCCACATCTTACTGGCAGCATAGCGGCGCCACGTCTTCAGCAGGTGACGGGAACAGCCGCATGGCCTCTCTGGAGGATTTGGTGTAGCCGTTATGGAAAATCAAGGCCTTCTTTACTGTGAAGAAGGAGACTGTTTTGTCCCACATGTCAGAGCTGGACACCCCAGTGTTGAGTTGGCTCTCCAGTGCTGAGCGGAGCCTCACTGCTCTATCTGTGCACTTCCTCTCCAAAGTCATCATCTTACACATGCTAAGGAGAAAGAATGAGACACATCACATCAGTGCTGGACACACAGGTAAAGACATCACTTTTGAATTCAGCTGTTTCCAGAAATTCACCTCTGTGAGTTATTCATCTAGGTTTTTAGTTATCCATAGTAGGTAAAAAAGCAGTTACAATTGCGGGGCTCCCAGCATTGAAAAGTTACAAAACATCTAAACAGCAGCTGGTTTTTCTAGAATTAGTGTCCCTGTTACTTTAGTAATAGCTTTCTTTGGAAATGACTGACTGACTAATCTTTAGAAAAACACAATGTTAGTGTGATCTGTGCATTGGAACTTCCCCTCCATTGTACTGGGGTGGATGCACAACTCAAAATGAGGTGAACAATTAAGTGTTATTTGTAAGTCAAATCCCTGTACTGCTGTCAGTGACAGAATCAGGCCCCTAAAAACCTTACAAATTCAAAAACCCAAACCATTCCTGTGAGTGACCTTGAATGAGACAAAATTCACTGACAAGTAATGAGCTGAAGATGAGTCAAAGTCACTTCTTCTACAGATGAGTTTTCTCCATTTGAGCTTACGTTGTGTGCTGATCCCTCATGATGAATAAGCAGTCAGATGGTGTCCAGGCCTGTGTCGTCTACAAGAGGTGTTCAGGGTTATGATTTTACCCACTAAGACCTCCTTTATATACTTGTGTCAACTTTCCCATCGATTTAATGTGATGATGGTTCTCACAGTGTTTGGCCAATCACAAAGCAGTGTTATGACAATAGGACGTGAATGAATTAGTTAAATTCATGGGGTACAATGGCCCCAATCCAAACAAACAGGTGGGAGGGGCCCTTCCCTGGCCTCTTGTCTCTCAGCTGATGCGCCACAACGAGGAGATATCCTTGCTATTGTATCGACTAGGAGTGATATGTGGTGGGAACATGGAGGAAAAATGTCTGCCTGAGGACATCCTACGTTCATTGAACAACAGGGTGGACAGAGATGTTAATGGTCACACTTAAACTTAAAAATTGTGAGTGATACTCACAGTGTTACTTTTGTCATTTATAAGATGTCTCGGCGACAGCCGCAAGTGGAAAGGTGCACCTTTTAAAGATCAGCAAAATGTAAAATCATCACTGACTTAATCATAACAGACAATATTATGGTTTCTCATGTTGTTGTTACATGTTATCTGTGTATATCTGTCTATAAGTGTATGTGTGTATATATGTGTTACTTTATTTAAAGCTTTCCTTGTCAAAATTTTAAAAACTTTATAAAATCAGTCCAGAAACTTTCATGCACAAGCACGCACACACTCCCTACTCTTCTTATTTAACTCTCCGTCTCTATTTCAGGCTTTCCAATTCTCACGGTGAGCGTCTCCCATGCTTGATTGGCTGACAATAGTGTACAATCAGTCCAGATGGTGTGCCTGGAAGCACTGTTGACAGCACTGTGTTCCTGGGTGTGTGTGTGTTGGGAGGGGGGTTGGTCATTCAATCTTTGTTTGATGGGGCACACTTCCTTTGTGCAGCCGGCCTCAGTGTCATTAACACTGAAGTGTGGGAAGCCTGGGACCACAGCGGCTCCCACGTTTCACACAGACGGGAAGGGAGCGTGTGACTGAGACGTGGCCAGAGGCAGGCAGGTCAGCCAGCTGTGAGTGCGTGTGTGTGTGCGTGTGTGTGGAGGGAAAGTGAATGAGAGTGTGGCTATCTGCATGAGTATGTGAGGGTATGCCTGACGTGTGAACATGTGCTGGGAGTGTGGAGACTGTTTAATGTTGAAGCAGTTGTCTTCTTTGACAGTTCAGATGACGTTCATCTACAAGAGCTGATATGGCTCAAAACTAATTGAAACTGTTAAAATAACCAGCTATTTTGTCACTTTATTATTATATTGTTTAGTGAGAATTTTAAAGTGCTTAAAATATGTTGTCAAAACTTATAGCTTTCTCTCTAAAGCTAATAGTTGCTGAATAATTAGCACTTAAGTAAGGAAAATGAACGGAAAAGTCCATGGTCATAAATTGATAATACAATTTGTTTGTTACAATTTGCACCTTGTTTTCATAGTTTTGAACATCAGTTCTATCAGTTATGATAACATTGTACTCACAAAAATAATAGCTTGGATTTGCAAACACAATAACATTGCTACAACTGAGTCCAACAGGGCAGCAAACACAAGCAGTCAAATGTGTAATGTCAGTAATAATGCCTTATTGCACAGGAAAAAAACTAGGTCAGAGCTGAGCCAGATAGTCTGTGACGGATGCTTAGGTTTGCCTGATCTGTAAATACACCTGACATCGCCTTGCTCACTCCAAACCAGTGAGAAGAGCACAAACCTATTGTGTGAAAGAACCGATATTCTTCCAATTTTGACAGATCTTTTTTTTTATAGATCCAACCATCATTTATATTGAATAATGAAGCAGGTGGCCTTTAATGAAAAGACATTTTTGGCATGTGGATCAAAGTCTCACATATATTATTAAAGTCCACCCATTTTCTTTTCTTCATCACGTACATGTATTTATAAAACTTTCAGAGAAGCTCTTTTTCTACTCATCTCTCATTCGTCTCAACTGTTGCACAGCTCCATACGGAAAGTCTGCCGTGTCAAACTGGTGGAAGTGGCTGCATGTTGGCGTTTTCTAATGGTTGGCCCTCTGTAACACCCACGTGTGCCTGGTGGTGGAGGCACTTTGTGCTCAATTACGTGGCGGTGGAGATGACATGAGACCGCGGCGTGCTTCCCTCTGGGGTCAGCACTTTCCCATATCAGCACAAGCACAGGGTCAGTCTCCCAGCTTCAACCCCACCCCCACTCCCACCCCACTCCACTCCTCACCAACACCCCACCCCGCGCTCTTTCTCTAGCAGTCTATTCCTCCACCTGCTCCCCGGAGACACACTCATTGTCCCCACGGCTATAAACACTTCATTGAGCATGTGGCAGCCCTGCGTTCCTCAAAGCCCTTCCCAGTGCTCTCATTGGCCAAGGGACTGTGAGAAACTCCAACAAGCAGAAGACCCACACATTCATATGGAGATTTGGGTGTATAAATACAGGGCAGGCAGAGCAGAGAGCAGCTCAGATTCAACTGGCTCCTCTAACCGAGCAGGAACGCTCTGACTCTACAGCTATGGCACCCACTGTTTTTGGACAAGCAAGCTTTTCCAAGGAACACCTGACTCCTGCTCATAAGGTAAATTTGATTTCTATAAAGTCACATAACTCTCTTGTTTAATTGCATTCATATGAAATGAAAAAGTTAGATTTTGTTTTGAAATGGTTTTCTTCTTTTTTCTTCAGCTAAGAAAGCCAATGGTGGAGAAACTGCGCAGAGACCGCATCAACACCAGCATCGAGCAACTGAAATCCCTGTTGGGCCCTGAGTTTCTCAGGCAGCAGCCCGACTCCAAGCAAGAGAAGGCGGACATCTTGGAGATGGCTGTGTCCTATCTGAGAGTCTGGCAGCAGCAGAAGCAGAAGCAGCAGCAGCAGCAGCAGCAGCAGGCCAGCGGGACCTCTGGCCTGATGTCAGCCAGTGATGGCTACTCCCACTGCGTGCAAGAGGCTGTCAGCTTCCTCTCCCACTGCGAGCTTCAGACTCAGGCCCACAGACGGCTGCTCAGCCATTTCCAGGGCCTTAAGCCATCCAGCAGAACCAGCCACAGTCCCTGCACCCTCTCCCCGCCTGGCTCTCCGCTCCACCGAGTCAGCTCCAGCAAGGCCAGCTGTGCTCTGTGGAGGCCCTGGTAGGATGGAGGCAGCCTCGCCTCCACACAGAAAGATAACTATGTCTGTGAACGTCATGGACAGAAAGTTGAAGACTCACTGAGTCTGTTTCCTTTTGCTTTGGCAGGAGATTCAATGTTGTTGAGTCTAGTGTGTGTTTACTAGTATTCCTTTGGAAGGACTGAAATGAATCAGGTTTTACTGAATATGTACAGCATGTGTATACATGTTATAATTTAAAGTGTTTACACTGTGACTGTGTTCATTTTTCCTGAGGGGAAAAAACAACTCCTGACTTTTGTTTGTTTTGCAAACGTTGCTGAGTTATCTTGTTGTAACACCCACATTGGGTTGAAGCTATTGTGTCTGAGACACTGTTTGATTCACGTGTTTAAACTACTGTATTTCATTGATACTGAGTATCTGTGACTGATATGTTTCATCACCTTGGTGTTGATGAATCTACAACATCCCATAAATGGATCCCATGGATTCACTTTCACTGTAAATCATATTATGATTATACTTAATTATGACTATATGTAACCATTATTTGGCCTATGTGTGAAGGAGTGTTACTGTTGGTCTTGTACCTGTTAACTGTTCGGTTGTGATGTTCAAAATAGATGTTTTTTCATCTTCAAATGATTACCTTTTATAAAGGCATTTTATTTTCCATCATCTTTGCTGAAAGAATCTTTTGAATCACTTCCTTGAGAAGTTTGCTTTGAACTTTGAAGAAATAAATGGAAAACTTCACATGAAGTATTCCAAACATAAACAACAGTTGTGTTTTTACTTTTTTCAGAAAACTGCAATGCTTAGTAACAGAGGGCAATGTACACGTAAAATCACACATACAAACTGTAGTTTGTGAATGAATAATCAATGACATACTGTACGTAGGAGAGTAGGTAGAGTTTTTGTTTATTTGGTTTTGGTATAGCTTCATTAAGGAATATACGCTTGAATCCAGTCACGCCAGAAAGTTTATCAGCACAGCGTTCAACTAACAGCAGCACCACTACTATGTCTTTTAGAAGTCTGTTTGAGTAATGCTAAAA
Organism: Lepomis gibbosus; assembly: GCA_029875015.1. NCBI lineage: Eukaryota > Metazoa > Chordata > Actinopteri > Centrarchiformes > Centrarchidae > Lepomis > Lepomis gibbosus. Next base: position 59,851 of record JAPMOB010234045.1, read on the forward strand.
GTGTGCTACTTTGTCAGGTAATCACAGCTTATTCTAACTCTGCACATTCACTTTGTTTGTTGCCATTTAGGCTTCCGCTGCCTAAAAGTTAGTGTGTACATATTTTTGAAATAACAGTCTACACACTTTTCATTGCACGTTGTGAAGAATCATTTCAAGAAATGGAGAAAACCCAAATGAGGACCATGTATGTGCACTTAGACAAGTATATAACTCCATCTGAATGCATGCAAATCATGTAAAGAGTAATGCTGAATTAATTTACAAGATTCAAGAATGTGTGTCATTCTTCAGTATGCTTGTATAAAGGAAAATTGTATCCATTGTTGTAATAATATGTACATGCACGGGTCTTGAGAGGTTTGTTATTATTGGAACTAGTGGGGTTGAACAATGATGCTGCACATTAAAACTACATTTAAAATTATAGTCAGCGAATTAGTTTACAACACCTGTATGTTAAAAAAAATATAATCAATGTAATATTCATGCTGCAGGTGGTTGATGCTGTTTTTTGCTATATCATACTTATACCCAGTATTTCCCACAAGGATGACCTTTCTGGTGCACAGGTGTTTAAAAAAGTGAAAACACCCATGCGTCTCACATGTCCCACTTCTGTTGTGGTGGTCATGGCATGCTGTCTAGTGCTTGAATTATATCTCAAGTGCCACAAAAGTCTTTCACAACTATTTATGTGTGCAGAAGTTGTGGCATGCCTGGGACTTTCTCAGGGTCTAGTTGGCCAGGCCAGATGGTCCGGCTGAAACTGCCTCCCCTCCCCCTCAACAGGAGATCAAACACCGTAGCTAATGTGATGTGTAACAAGACACACTTCTATTGTTCCCGTCTCTGGGCCACTGAATAGGCGCAGAGTGTGGGAAACGGGAGATACCACACTCACAGAGAGATGGCTGACGGGAAGCTGCTCCCGGCCGCCACAGGTCTGAGCGATGGTCGAGACTTTATGGCAGGAATTCAGAGCTCTCGGGCTGCTGGTGGGAGGGGAACTCGTCTTCACACACACTTGTAGACAAAGACCCCCAGCAGCCCTGTAGTGCACGCTAACTTTCAGAGGAGACACAAATTCACACAAACAAGTTGACAATGAAATCAGGGTGCGAAGAGAGAATAAAGCCAAATATGGACGTGACTTGACAGATATGCTACAATGATGACATGAATTAAGAGGGAGAGACATGTTTAGTTAGATATACTTAAAGATGCGAATAAAGACCAGAAAATAAGTGCTGTTGTGTTTATAGTTAAGAAAGATACAGATGTGGATCTGATGCAGGTGCCTTTGTCAAAAACCTGCTCACATCTGTACAGACGATATGTACATTTACTCAACTGCTGTTGTATTAAATTAAATATTTCTGTTTTGGAACATGTTTTTATTTGGTACTTATTTGGTTTTCTATTTTAGGTTAGTTTGTTTTCATTGTTTTCCTTCTCTTTCTGTCTTTTCCACACTGTTTAAAATCAGTAAAACACCCTGAAATATCTGTTTGTCAACCTGCATCTCCAGTTTAGTGGCTCTTCATTACTTCATTATGTCCAACTTTGTAGATTTTCATTATGCATTAACCTACCAGGTACCAAATACCTATTAATGCGTTCATAATTTAATGCTTGTATTGGGTATGTTTCTCTTAACATTGTGCACATTATTGTGCTGGTACTTGTTTTTCACCTGATACAGACTTAGAAATATTTCCAGTGTGTGGATCATCTCTGCTTTCCTTAGCTTTTACTTAAGTAACATATTTGAATGGATTTGAAATGGACTATTTCTGTTGGGGCATTTCTACTTAGACTTAATTAAAAATTTGAGTAGGCCTACTTCTTTGTAGATGGGTGTCTGAAATGTTAAATTAAAAGAGTCAACACAGACAGCCAGACTGCTCTGTGCCAGGCACTGAAGCCAGTTGACTTGATTTTTCCCAGATGGACTGGGACACAGAGTTTCTGTTTGTCCTGCAACAAAAGATCAATTAACATTCTCAGTGGAGCATTGAGGAGTGGCATGGCTTTTGTAGCTCATTTACCCTGATGTTGGGGACTGGTGGGAAACTGGGGAGACAGGACTACTCACACTGCACCCACAAGGCGGGCTTCACATCTGGGGCCAGCCAGTGATGGAGGCCCTCAGGCACACTGCCAGTGCGGTCATACTGCCATTAACTTGACAGTAATTTGACACAGTTCATTTACAACAGGGTCTCTCAGGGGAAGTAAGACAATAGCTTGATTAAAGGCTGTGTAGTTTTTCAGCAGAACTCAGTGACTAATATGTGACTAAAAACAAATGTGTGTCATCAGTTTCACCATACATAACTGAACATGCAGTTCAGTGTCTGAAAAAAACATCTTTACAAGCATGGAAACTAAATAACTAAGATTAAAAATCCTTAATTTGATTAAGTGAAAGCAACTTTTATAAAAGGTTTGACTTAAATGTCCAAATAACGAAATTACTTATACATAAAATCACTGATAAACTAATTAGGCTACTTAAACTTTGCTGATTAAATCTCTTTGAGTGATGCACTTACAATCTAACAAGTATCTTTCATCAAAATCTCAGGAGTCCTTCACACTGACACCTTTGTAGGTTACATTTATGATAAGTGATATCAAGTCTCCCGAATAGACAGCCTATAATATCATATTCTTGACTTACTTCCAGGCCATTTCACATAATAGGCTACCTGTTGGTTCTCCTCATGTAGGGCTTCAATTATAAAATTTAGAGATTATTTAAGGGAAATGTTTTTATGATTTCACATGACTTTGTTTTTTTCTCTCTGGTTGCCACATTTTGTATTTTTGGTTTGTTCTAATTCGCCCCCATCCTTGTTTGTTCTTCATGACGGGAGCAACAAACAAGTTTTTAAAGCGCACACGAGATCACTTGTTGCGCTTTGAGCATCTGCACAGCATGCGGTCTTTGACTCGCGCCACCGAGAACGTGCGCCACTTTCACACTTGGGAGTCGTGCAGTAACCTTTGATCGTTGTCTTTTTTCAGACATTATTTACGAGCCTGGAGAAAAAGGGTGAACTGTAAGCAGCGTGCAGTTGGAAAAGCAACATGTGGAAAATGAAACGTTTTACCTGCAGCCTGACGTCACTCTTTGACGTTGATGATTTCTCTACGTGCTCCCTCCTTTCTCTTTCAGAAACCCTCCTCATTTTAAACATTATTTAGTTTGACTGTGATGAGCCTGTGACCAAAAAAAAACCCTCAAACAAACAAAAAAGAATCACCTGTTCTTCTGAAAACACTTCATGTGTCCAAATGCTCCTGTCTGTACCAAAATGCTTTTTGGAGGAAGGAAATCTTTAAAGGAAAATGAAAGCCTTCAGCTTATATTGTTTTATTGCACTGGGGCATTTGGTCCTTAATTGCAGTTACCACCCCTTTGATGATGCTCACTTTTGTGTCTATCACTACCCGTTATTTTACCTCTAAAAATTGAATTCTGACCTGCAGTTCATGATAAATTCTTAGATGACAGCTTGATAAGATGTTGATTACCTGTTGCTTATCTCGGACAAACATGCATTGCACAGATAGCGACATGCTCTCTGAGTTATTGACATGCCTTCCATTGTTGTGCTGGGAGTCCCACTGGTGGGAGTGTGGGAACCCCAGCGCTGCCTGAGCCACATGGCTTTGTTATGCTAATCGCTCAGTATAAATTGAGGAGCAGCTCCCCCAGAGACATCAGACCTAACACTGCCATCCTGAAGAAGCAGCTAACTTCACCTACACAGAAATGGCTCCCTGTTACACCAACTACTCCTCCATTCACCACATTAGGATGTCTGAGAAAGACAACATCAAAGTAAGTACTGAAGGAGATTTTAATGTAACTGCCACATGTGACCTGGCTTAGTCCCTTTCCTTTATGTGTGATGCTTGTTGTATGTTTTGATTACTCTGAATTTCTATTTAAATTGTAACTGGTGTGCCGTTTTGGCCAGTTCTCCCTCAGAAAAGAGATCTCAATCTCATGGGACTTCCTGGTTAAATAAAGGTTGAATAAAAAAATGAATGGCTTTGCATCAGCTGGTACAGTACAAATGTCTGATTGATTTTTTTTGCTGAACTTGAATCATGAGCTTACCTACCTGTCTCCTCTTCCCCAGTTGAGAAAACCTATTGTGGAGAAAATGCGCAGAGATCGCATCAACAGCTGCATCGAACAACTCAAGACCATTCTGGAGAAGGAGTTCCACCAGCAGGAGCCCAACTCCAAGCTGGAGAAAGCCGACATCTTGGAGATGACTGTGAGCTTCTTGAGGCAGCAGCTGCAGCAGGGCCTCTGTCAGAGCAACTACAACCAAGGCTACTCTCACTGCTGGAGGGACTCTGTGCGCTTCCTCTCTGCTGGCTCCAACACAGAGGCCTCTGTCA